>CAEGAE010002221.1:0-18236 GCA_903067095.1 Girardinus metallicus
ATTCATTCATTCATTCATTCATTCATCCATCAATTCATCCTTCCTTCCACCCATCCATCCATCCATCCATCCATCCACCCATTCATTCATTCATTCATTCATTCATTCATTCATTCATCCATCCATCCATCCATCCATCCATCCATCCATCCATCCATCTGTGAAGTTCAAAGAGAGCATAAGCAGGAAGTCATAAAGAGGTGAAGACCCGTCATGATGAACCAAATGTTCCCGTAAACGTTTTTATTGTTCCGCACTAATCACATCTCTTCTGTCATCCTTATTTTACCTTCTGCTTAAATATTTCGCTGCCAATTTTTACACTGTTATTTTGACAATTAATTTTTGTAAAACACATATTTAACCGAGCTAACATAGCGTTAGCACCAAGGTGCTGAGAGAGCAGAACCCAAAAAAATATGATATAATCAATATTCTAATGATGCAGGAGATCATCTAATATTTAAAAACCAAACATATTACCTTAAATTAAAGTGAACTTGATCAGTAATATGTTGCTGCATCCGAGGTGCGCAAAGGAGCGTTACCACAGATCCTTCCTCCCAACATTTGTTTCCATTCCTGCGTCCAGTTTGTCCACTTCATCTAAATAATCTGCAAGATGTTGTACATTTAATTTTGAGACATTGTTTATAACTCAGAATGTCATTTTGATAATAAATATTCAATGTTTCTGCTGCAAACACAAACAGTTCAGAGTTCTGTCTACGTTCCGCCAGAACTCTTGTGTTGTTGTTTGGAGACCATTTTTAAGTAATGGAAGAATAGGACACATTCTCAAAGATTAATACAATTTAAATTTTAGTGAACGTTTAACACTGGAATTGGAAGACATTTCAACAAAACAACAGAAACAACAAATAAAATTAATTATGAATCTATGGAAACAAAACTGTCCTTCAAAAAAAAAAGAATCAGTTGAGACCAAAGCAGCAAACTGAAGACTTTCATCATCCAGTTTTTGGTAGAAAGAGAAAAACTGAAAATGATGCAAATGGAAATTATTGCGCTTATTTTAATTTATCATGTGATTAATTGATTAATTGCTTATTGTGACATTCCTAATAATCACATTATTCCTGTGATTTCCAGGCAGAGCCTCTGTTACCTGCTTGCCCAACCAGATGACGGTGGCCGTGGAGAAAGCCTCCATGCCAGACATCAGTGAGGAGTTTCTGTCACTCAGAGACCCGTCATGCACGCTCACCACCAACGGCACCCACATCTTGGGAACCATGTCCTTCAGCACCTGTGGCACGAAGCTGGAGGTGTGGAATAAATCAGAACGACCTCGGCCCGATTCCTCTCTGCCGCTTTGCTTTTTTCACTCTGATGTTTCACCTGAAAACAGGACAAAGGAGACTACATCGTCTTTAAGAACGAGATCCGCTCCATCGTGCGATCCAACGAGATCATCATCCGGAGAAACAATGTCAAGATCGACTTCTACTGCGAGTTTTCCAAAACCATCAGCGTCTCCAACTTCTACAACCTCCACCAGGCCGACTACATCTTCACCGAGTCCAGCTTTGGCAGCTTCGGCTACAGCTTCGAGATATTCCAGGACGACAACTTCACCAGCAGGGTTCTGCCCGACGCCTACCCGGTGCAGGTCAAGATGATGGAGATGATCTACATGGGCATCCAGGCCGTGTCGGAGCTGCCAAACATCACCTTGTTTGTCGAATCATGCAAAGGAACTCCGGACAACAACCCTGACAGCCCCCTGTACTACGACCTCATCAAGAACGGGTGAGTCCTGCTGCTCAGAAACACTCGCTGAGGACGCTCAGAGAAACGTCTTTCATCTGTTGTCTTCCAGGTGCATCAAAGACGAGACGGTTAAGATCCACCCGTCAAACCAGACAAACTTCAACTTTGAGATCCAAGCCTTTAAATTCAACGGAGATTATGACCAGGTAGGTCAGGGAGGGAAAACCAGAGCCTTCCAAACTTATACCATCTAGCTACTGGAATTTTGTTCTCCACTTCATGGAAAACCCTCCATGATGCTACCACCACCTCAAATTTACCACGTGGCATTTTTGACACTGGCCAAGCAACTTAACCTTCATCTCACTGTCTACTACAATCCTATTTGACCCAACCCTGACAAAGGTATTCTTCTTTGTCAAATTTAATCCATCCACACTGTGATTACTCAGATAAACGCCTGAAAGCTGACGCCAACTTATCGTCCTCAAGAGATTCTACATGCTAGCTGGACATTAATCCCAAACAAGCTCACTGGAGTGGAAAGGATTTGTTAGTGAAGACAGCTCAAACGTCATAAAAACACCACACAGTCATCAAAACCATCAAAACATGTCAAATATGTTCATCAAAGTTCCAGTTATTATGAATCAGAGGCAACTCTAAATGGGCGGGTTTTTAGTCTAGATTTCTGTTTTTCCGTTTTCTGGAAGTTTGATCCAGATTTGTGGTACATAGAACATTCTGATCCTATTAAACTATAAATATAAACTATGAATCACATCAAGATATTTCTATATCCCATCTTGAGAGTGGCATCAGGACAGCCAAACACCAGAGGTCCTTTGGTCAACAGTAAAGGAAATCCTTGTTTTTGTTTCCCGTTCTTCACACCTCAGGTCTACATCATCTGCAACGTCATCCTGTGTGAGCCTGGGAATCCCTTTTCCCGATGTGCGCAGGGATGTCTGAGCGAGCCGTCCCGCCGACGCAGACGAGGCCTGAGCATGGAGACCACCGGGCACTACATTACCCAGGGTCCTCTGCAAGTGGTTGGGCCAGCTGGTCCCAGTTCACCAGCGGAGCACAAGAAGATAAATGCAGCTCCGAAAAGTGACACGGCTCCTGAAGGTTAGAGTCTGAGCGACCTGACGGTCGGGTTTCCTGTTTGAGTAAAAACCAAACATTTTCCTGATGTCTTCCAGGAGTTGTTCCAGAAACCAGATCGGACGGAGAAACCTGGAGGTTCAGGGAGATGCTTTCCTCCAGCATCACCACGGTGGTGTTCGGCAGCGGCTTCGTCCTGTCGCTGGTTCTGCTGGCCGTGGTGGTCCGCTACTTCAGGAGGAAGAGGAGAGACGAATCCCTCGACTTTCTCATTGAAGACGAGTTTGAGAAATAAAAGCGACGCCTCCCTGACAGCTTCTAGGAAACAGATGAATTAAAGGAGACAAACTAAACCACCTTTTTTACCCAAACCACAGGCCTGAGATCGGCTTTGGCCAGAACCAGAACTCAGTTATTTCCTTTTTTTCACCTGGTTACATAAAACAGTGAAAAGTTTCAATCCAAACCACATTTTGGTGTAAAAACCAATTAAGATATTTTGTTTCTAAGTACAGAAATATTACCCAATACGTTGTCAGTAACTGACGACAGTTGATGCAACAATCAGAAGTTTATTTATTTCTTGTTTTTTTTTTCACTCAGCATTTAACATTTTAATCATCACCAGGAAAAAAAAGATTTTATTTTGATTCTTTTTGTTTTTACACCAGCCGAGAATTCGTTTGTATCAAAAAAACAACAACAACAAAAAACCTATTTTCTGATCAGATCCAGTTTCTTTTAGCCAAACAATCAAACTGTATTTCAGTCATTATCCAAAATGGCCGATTAGCTCCAACTCAATCTAAACTCCAGATTTAAGCTGGATGCCTCAGAGCAAAAATAAAAGCTTGTTTTTTGAGTTCAGACCCCGTAATGTGTCTCCTTTCATTCATGTTTCCTTTTTTCATGCAGGCAGCCTTATGATATTTTATCTACATCTGATATAATAATTCGGGAGTTTTTATCGGTTAAATCAAACTTTATTTTGCTTTGCAAACGATATTTTAGAGGAACTTCTGAGCTAAAATTGCTTTCAGCGCTTCAGATTTACAGATCACGGTTTTCTTGCCAGCAGAAATGATCCAACAAGTCGACAGATGTGAATGAATCAGCTGCTTTCAGATGCGTGAGAAAACCAGCTGATCGGACCTTTGACCCGGTTCCACCTCATCTGCAGCAATGCTGCACCTGAGACACGCTCAGCTGGATGCCTTCATGCTACTGTCCTTTTCTCATCAACGTCTCCAAATGTTTTTATGTCCTGATCAGGGTTGTCTGGTTATGGAAACTAAATTCAGCATTTTGAGGAAGTTCATGTTATTAAGACAAATATTTATATTTTTCCTACAGTAAAAGGAGGAGGGCATTATGTATACATTTATTAGTTATGTAATAAAAAGCTTATGGGAGCCTGTGTGGAGTGTTTATTGCTTATTTCATGTTTCTAATTCAGTTGAATTGAAATTCTTTCCACATTGAGACTTTTGATGAGATTATTTGGACGTTTGGAGAGAGAAGGAATCCTGACCCGATGATCTGACCAGATTCTACCGAGCGACTCGAAAAGTCTGAGCGACAAAATCTGATCAGGTTTGTTGATATTGTCATCTTAAAATCTAATTTTTGGTGAGTAAACATATAAATGTGTGTGCATTTGTAAGTGTGGTTGTGTGAATGTGGCTTCAGTGGAAGTATGATGAAAAGTACTACCCAAAAATATTACATGAATTCTGTCCATTTACTTAAGAGAAATCAAAAGCTGTTTTTAACTTTTTATTTTTCATTTACTAACAAAAAAAAAGTAATGTATGAGATTCCACCTGTGAAGCTAAACAGTCACAAATGAACAGCAATAATTTGGGTTATTTTTTGTGTTGTAAGAGAAAAAAATGGTGGTTCATTCATAAATGTCAGTTTCAATCTAAATATTTAATTGCTAAGTTAAATATTTAGATTGAAGGCTAAATATTTAGCTTTAAATGAAACTGTTAGCTTAGAGCTAAATATTCCAAACTAACTATTTCAAACTAAATAAATCAAATATTTAGAGTGTAAATAAAATTTGTAGATTGCTAGCAGAATATTTATCTTGCTAATTAAAACAGTTAATAAATAATATTCTGGAAATGAGTCTAAAAAAAATGAAACTCCATTTTTTTCTGTTACTACAATAAATAACCCAAATTATTGCTGTAAATTGTCATTGCTGTAGCTCTTACACTGAGTTTTCCTCTGGTGATTACAAGCCTTACTGTTACCCCCCACAGGGTAACAGTAAGGCTGTGCCTCCACCAGAAGCAGTTTGGTAAAAGGGATTTAGCTAAACAAACAAACTCAACTCTGCATACAACTTTCCTTACTGATGAAATGCGGCACCATTTAACGGGAAACAAACAGGATTTCTAGTAGTATAAAATTTAGCCAAACGAGTTTATTATTTTTTAAATTAAATTCAGACAATCAACTCAGTCAGAGGTCTTATTTATTTTATCTAAAACATTAAAACTTCTATTTTGAACTTCTATTTTCTCTAAATGCCTTGAAGCAAAGGTCAGTCTTGTATTAAAAACTAAAATCAAACAAATTATTAATTGTTCCGTTTCCCTAAAATCCTGTTAAAACTAAAGAAAATAAATGTGCTCATGACAATCTGCAGCCACACCACCAGGGGGCGCTGGAGGTCAGAGTAATGTCTGAGTATCTGCTCATTGCGACACGTCGTCACTTAAAGCGGATATTTTTGTCAGGTTTAAAGGCAGTATGACATTTAATTTTTTAATTTTCTCTTTCAAACATAACAGAAAATGGAAAACTGTAAAACATTTTTTCTTTAAGCAAAAGGCAAAACAAAATGTTTTACATAACATAAAAACAAGGAAACAAATAAGCAAAAAAAAAAAATGAATAAAAAAACTGACAGAAAAAAATTAAACAAGGAAGAGTATGAGATAAAAATATATAAAGAATTAAGGAAAAACTAGAGGTGAACATAAAATTCCTACAAATTAAAATCACAAATAAATAAATAAACGGAGTTAATTAATTCAAACACCTATTATGAAAGCCTCTAAGTTTTTCCAGGATGTAAAAGCTTATATTTATAATAAATTCTTCTTTTCTTGCTTTGGCTGAATGCGCGCCGTTTGTATAAATTACAAATTAAATCATATCCATTTTGGTATCCTTTTAACATTTCAAACAGATTTCCACACAAACAAGATGAGAAAGAGGAAGAAGATCCAACCAAACCACTTTTACTAGTTCAATCATTTCATCTCGCAAATATTTTATTCAGAAGATTTAAGCTTTTATGTTAGGAGCTAGAAATTAATAATCTAGTTAGAAATATATCTGATAACAGCAGATAAGATGACAGATGTCATTTTATTTTCTTTCTTGTTTCCAGTTGGTGACAATGACGTATTTTTATATAAAATTACTCCTCATCAATTATCAGTTAAAAACAATCAAATTTAAAGATCTGCTGTTACTGAATCAACCTTCAGAACCAGAACCAGAACCAAACATGGAGAAGCAGCTTTCAGCTTCTGTGCACCACATATCTGGAACAAACTTCAGCTGAAACGCCGAGTTCCTCCAAGCCCAACCTGTTCAGAGTTGCTTGGACCAGCAGTAACTGGAATGCTGTGTGAAACCTGCAGCTGTATCTGTTGTGTTTAACTTCCAGCAGGTCTGCACTGTTTGCAGCCGCAGCTCTTCGTGTTTCTGCTCATCTATAAACCCACCTTAGTTCTGAGTCCTCAGGTTGACTGAGGCTTCGTTTTCCCGGTTTCTTCACAAACGTTTGGTACCCGCCACATCTTGGAATGCGTTTGCTGAGCAGAGTCAGCAACTCTCACAGTAACTCAAGGTGTGAACACAACAATGAAAGTATTTATGAGCACAGATGAAAAACTCAACAGACAAGTGATTAAACATCAGCTGTTCTTGCAAAATACAGCTTTTGTTACAAAAAAACAACATTTGCCTCCACTTTGTTTTTTATTTTTAGAGGAGGCTTATAGAAGTCATAAATCACTTACTGAATGTGACGCTTTTGTTGCTTGTTGAAAATAGAAACCAACTCTTCAACCTGAGATGTTATTGATTGATTTCTGATCTGGTTTGATAGATCAATAACCTGCATTGATTTTCATATTTAATTTGACCCCATTGGTCAGCAGAGTTCAGTTCAATTTTACAATCGAAAGCATTTGATCTTCAATGTAAATATAGGGAAACAAGCTTTTTGTCATAAAACAGTTGATCTTGGTGGTGAGGATGGACCCAGGTTCTGGTGAATGTGGTGATTTTAATGATGAACAGAGTCCAGAAGTCCAGGCAGCACAGCTGAGCAATAAGGCTAGGAGCTCAGAAACCAGTAGCAACTGGACAGCAAGACACGACTAGAACCCGACAGCGAGACACAGACACAGGTGGGACTAAATACCTGCGTCTGGGGTAATCAGGGAACACGAGACACAGCTGGGAACAATCAACGGAAGCCTAATTAAACCAAAACTCAACACAAGAACCTAAATCCTCACATTTTCACCTTCATTTTTAATTTTTAGAAATTTGTGACCAACCAGTTTTTAAGGTGTGTAGAATTGAATTAATACCTGGTTTTCATGTTCATTATTCCACAGCGACCAGCAACAGTTTTTGTTGCCGAACAACTAATTTCTTCATCAGAGTCGAGGAGTCGCAGCTGGATTAAAGAAAATCAGCTTTTGACCCTTTAAACTATGATAGAAAACATTAAATGTTGTAAAAGTATCCACAAAGAGTTCTTATGGATGTTGGAGCTGTGAGCTTGAAGGATCTCCAGCAGCAGTCAGTCTTGCAACAAATCTGAAAAGGCCTCTGACTGAAGACTGCTGCTATGTGATGGCCTCAAGCTAACAGCTCAATATCTGGTGCCTGGATGATCAGTTGTTGAGCACTGCTCATCCACCTTGGTTTTGCCACTCCTCATTACATCTCTGTCCTTATGTTTGGAATGATGCTGGAGTAGGGGAGGTCATCCGTGGACATTATGATGGATGGAAGAGATGGAAGGAACGTCCTCCTTGTCTCTTTGCATCCACGAAGCCTCTTCAACTCAGTTTTACATCATAAAAACTGTTCCAGGTGGAAATGGAAAAAACAAAAATCCTTCCAGCTGAACAGCATCCAGAAGCAAAGAGGATAATTGGTCAACCATGCAATGGCTCAACTAAAATAATACGAACAAAAGGCTGGGAAAAAACAAATCAGAACTGATACCTGAACCATTATGTATGCGTCATAAATTTGCCAGATTTTTGTTGTCAGATTCTGTATTCAGAAAACGAGGACTTTGGATTTATTTCTAGTCTCAGTGTTTCTACTTTTCTCTGAGTTGCTGATCTGTGATTTCCAGTAATGTTTACATCTAAAGATGAATGTTCAAACTGAACAAGTCTGAGAAGTAAAATATATTGTTTTTATCTTGGATTCTCATTTAATATTTGATGAAAAACTGAAGATTTAAAGCATGTTTGGAAAAACAAACTAGCAAACTTTCAGCCTAATTAGACTGTCCACTACTTCATCCTGACTGTCTCCTTTTAAACACCAAAGATGTGACTATACCTTATTGTGGGAGCTGGTTGCCTGCATGTTATATTAGATCTTTACTATATGGTGCAACGTGATTAATAAAAATGTGACCAGCCCTGATGTTCATCTTTCTGGGAAGCTCACCACAGCCACATGCCTGGGGGAATAGTAACCGTCACAGACTGTGTGACAGTGGAAGGTAATTATGTCTCTGAAGTGACAGCATACCAAACTTTTACTGAGCATTGCTGTTGCAACATTTTCTGCATGCATGCAAAAAGAATGCAAAAAGTTGAAGGTTCCCAGAGAGCAAGCTAATCTTAGAATCTAAATATTGCCCAGCAGGAAACTGGATGTTGTTTCTATTAATAACCTTGCATGTGCTTTAAAAAGTACATCAATACTTTCTTCACTTGAGCTTATTTCAAAGATGTGCAAGGCTTTTTTAAACGTCTTCTCTTCACCAATTGTTGGGTGTTTATGTAGGATTGGTGACCGGATTGTGATAGGACCACCTGGTATTTCAAAGCAGAGTGTTTCTGCAGATACACACATCATAAAATACACACCGATTGAAGATGAGCTGAATGATCATTTCCTGTTTGCTTTGTCAGAGATGGCTGAGTTTCCAAAAGACAGTGGGCCAGTTAGATATTTCACATGTAGCCGTTTCATAAAGTAAATCATTGGATTGATTTTTTTTTTTTTGAGTGATTAAGTTAATACTGTGTGATTTCTTTATTAACATCCAGGTACAACAGAGTCTATCACTCAGAACTTGGTTGTGTGACCATAGATGTTGGTCGCCACGGTGAGTCAATACAAAAAGCCATGGACTCCTGTTACGTAACGGCCTATGCAACTATTTTTTATGCATATTAACCTAAATTTAGAAGATGTTAATAGTAAAAACACATCCTGAAACTCAAAACAATTCAACTTTACTTTACAATCCTTGGATCCATCAATAAACAATACAGGGATTTTTGACCATTCCTTCTAGTGGATTCTTTTTAGATCGTCCAGAGTCTTTGATGTCTACGTCAGCTTGACCACATGTTGATATCATTGCCCTGCTGAAAGATGGTAATGACATATTTTCAGTATTTTTGGTTAGAAGCCACCAGGCATTTCAAAGAATTCCAGATGCCATGCAAGTTTTGCAATATACCAGGACTTTGAATTAACCATCACAGATCCTCCACCATGCTTACGACTGGGCATTTTCTGGCTTCTTTATTTCTGAAAAACTAAATTTCAGTTTTTCAGAAAAACTGAAATTTAGTTGTCCCTGGACTGTCACAATCCTTGGATTTATTTATTATTTTTTACAGATATCTGATGTTTCCTCATTCAGCTCATGGTTTGCGCCTGTAAAGGCCCGTCACTCTGGATAAATGTTTCTCAGGTTTCGTTATCAGAAGAGGAAGTGATAACATTAAATTCTTATAATTACGGGTGTAATTTCGTTCTTGTCACCAGCAGCTGGTAGCAGTTAATTTGATCTACAGTAATCCTTTAAATGCAGTAACTCTGGCTGCAGCCATTTCCATTTGAAAATGAATATCTGTGTTTTCATCCTGCAGGAAAATTAAGAGATAGACGTTCTATAACTCTAACCCATGCAATGGATGAATCAGTTGGTTATAAATCAGTCAAGCGAGTTTGACTGCACCGTGGAGCCGGAGCCCTTCAGCTGGGCCGGGTGAGAAGTGGCCAGACAGGTGAGATTCTTTAGTGTTGATTTTGGCGGCAGCAGTGAGGGCGAAGCTTTGAGCTTTGATCCAAGCAGACACAATGTGCTGCAACCCGCATCTCTTGTTTGTTTGTACTCTGCAGTGATTATCGCTGACAGTTACAGTAAACGGTGAGGCCAGGGGTTACAGGAAGTGATAAAGTAAAACGAATATAGAAAAAAGCATAAAGCTAATCCCTTTTTTCCATCCACTGTGTTTGTTAAACATGGTTGCTGTTCAGTTCAGAAATAAGCAGATCCATGATTTTCATGGACATTTTTATCAGGGTTTCTGTACTCAAATTTAAAACTTTTAAAGACTGTTATGAATGAAATGTAAGACATGAACCATGACAGAACTGTACAAAGAAAATCCCACATTTTTATTATATGAATGCATATATTTGTAAGAATGGAGGAGGAAATTGTCCTCCTTGTTGGATTCTAACAATAGATTTAGTCACATTCTTAGTTTAGCTGTAGACGTCATTTACAGTTTGTTTCAGTTTTTCCCTGTTAGTCTTCACAGCTGCATCCATTATGTTGTTTTTCAGGTTTAATTGTTCCGTCATCTTTACGCTCTTGTTTCTGTTTTACTTTAGTTCAGTCCCTCTTAGTGTTTCTAGTTATGTTTATTTATTCTCTTCTTCTCTAAAAACCTACATAAAAAAATACCAGACTAAATAGTCTCGCCACGACTAAATTTAAGACGCATTTAAAGTCAATTTACATATTTTAAAATAAATTTAAGACATTTTAAGGCCTCAATTTTAGATGCATGAATTTAAGTGTTATTAAGGATGAACAGATATTCGGTTATAAATGTCTTACCTTAACTTGCTAAGATAATCCATCTATCTAAACCTTCTTATCCTTGGAGGGTCAAAATTTTATCTCCCTTACTTTTCCACCAGTAGTTGAGGTCAGAACTGCAGCTGCACCCTCCTCTTCCTCAGTCATTAAACGTGATTAAAATGTGATTTTTCTGTGGATATCCGTGGAGAAGACAGGAACAGATGTTAGTTTAAAACTCTTCGGGACTTTCCTGGGTTAATAGTACCATCACAGACATGAACATTTTTGCTTCTTTTCCAGTTCAGAGTTGCCTGCAGGACCAGCGATCACAGCTGCCCCACTGATTTTACTCCACGTTTGTTGTTAAACTGGAGAGTTTTTAAAGCAGGAGCCTGGCAGTCGTCCGGTGCTGCTTTTGGTTGCGTCCCATCCATCACACTACCGAAATTGCCTACCGATCTGCGTATCGGTGTATGAATGTGTGAGCGTTTGTGTGAGCGAATGGGTGAATGACTATAGTGTAAAGCGCTGTGAGTGGTCAGAAATGATCGGAAAAAGCGCTATATAAGTTCAGTCCATTTACGATTTACCACACCTGAATCTGCAACCTGAACAGGCCGATTTACCTCCTCCGCATGTTTTGCAGAGGCCTGGTCATTAAGCGTTCATCTGATTCAGGTGTGTTGGAGCAGAGACGAATGAAAGGTTTCAGGACGGTGACACTGGATGACTGGAGTTACAGATTTCTGCTTTAAACCGTATTTAGCTGTTAATCGCAAACTAAAATGAATAATTCATATAAACAGAACTGATGACATGCGCTGTGACTGCATGCTGAGCTTTTTTCTAGTCAGGTTTATTTTTGTTCTTGTTTTGTTTCGTTTCAGCAGCAAAGTGAGAACAGAAATGCATATTTAAGTTTTGGTTTACTGGAACCAGCAGTCAGTAGTTGGACCTGAAAGATGAGAAGCCAGCATGTTGCTCTGTTGTTTCACCTTTGGCTGGGGCTCAAAGCCGCGACGGAAATGATTCACCATGCAGGCCTCGCATGTGAACCAATTAAAGGCTTTTGATCGTTGCTGGTCATTAAGGCATGACTGTCAGCTCATCAGATAAACAACACAGAAAATGTTCATGAAGGCAGCTGGCTTTGGGCCAAAGCGGCGACAGAAACAGGAGAAAATGAATCATCTGTTGGCTGTCAGAGGTTAAAGTCCGGCGTTCAACCAGAACCCAGAGGATTTGCTTGAGAACAAATGGACTGAAGTTCAGAACAGAGCTTCACTAAACGAATGTTTTGATAAACCTTTCAACAAAGCTGTATGGGGTTATGCTGCTGGGAACGGATTTATTTCAGTCATGAACAATGACTGTAATAATGTGTATGCACAAGTCTTATGTTGCCAAGGGTGACGCAGTCATGACAAACGGACTGACCTTAGAGAGGGCTTTTCTGGTCCAACTCACAGAGGAGCCACTTTTATCCATTCACACTCACATTTACACAAACACACATCAGCAGGCAGCCGGGGGTTAAGTGCCTTGCCCAGAGGCCAAGGGTGTAACTGTGTGTTGCAAGTTGGTGGGGACGAAGAGGAGGGGGGTTGGAGGTCAGGAGGTCAGGAAGGGGTCATGGGTCAGGAGGGGGGGTTGGGGTGGAGGCGGTGGGAGGATGGTGGACTTCCAGTAGCCAGTTACTGGATGGCCTTTTTGTCCATGTGAATGCCAGACAGTCTTACTCAATAAATTAGGATATACATCCTGATCAGACTTGTCAGATTAATAATACCTTTCGAAAATAATCTCTTAGCAGGTATTAAACATACTACAAAATATAAATATGTTAAAACGTAACTAATCTAATGAATCTATATAATGTCTTTCCCTTGGTGATGGAACTGCTGGCAGAGGAACTGTTCAGTCTGTGTATTTGCTGAATGCTTCCCTGCAGTTGAAAACAGTTTCATAATTCAGTAACGTGATTCTGATTCCTCCGCTGTCGCTCAGCTGGTTGGCTAATCCTTTGTCCTGCTGACTTACACACAGCAGATGAGATATGATGCGTCTTTAATATAGCAGGTAATAAAGACGTAAAACCTTTTTGGGTCTGGTTGGACCAGTTGGTGAGTAAAGTGACCATCGATGTTACAAATATGGCTTAAAGCTGAGATGCTGATGTTTGGATATGTAAAATATATATATTCTCTCTGCTAATAAATCTATAGTTTGGTTTCTGTCAGTTCTAGAAAAAAGGGAGAACAGAGCGAATTTCTCTTTAAATTGGCCCATAATTTAATTTTACTTGATAGGAGCCGTGATTTAAAACTGAACAAACTTTGTCTCCTTAAGCTTTATGAAATATTTCATCCTATTTGATGATTGATCTGAATGTCGAACAAATGATGCAATTTGTCCTGGAAAAATGTAGAAAAACTGGTGGTTGTATTATTATTTTCTCAGTCTGTCAGCTTAACGTCATACGCAGACTCGTTGCCATGGCAACCAATAAACAACCGCCCCTGCAGCGCAGAGCACATTCCTGATGCGTTCAAGTGCATCAGGAATTAACACTGAAAAAACCCCACAAAAACATTTTCCACACAAAAAAGGACGTAAAAACACCAACCAGAAGATTCTGCAGATTTATGTTTCTGAATTTCCATTTTTACATCGTTAGGAAGTGATCACCTGATCACTGCGGTGGGTGATCAGCTCCAACTTAAACACCTGAACTCCTGATGATCTGTCAGAAAATCTATTGGCGTCGCCTTGATTTTGTGTTAATTGGACCGAAATACTCCGAACTGCGCAGCGAGAGTTCATGTTAGGGTGATGAAAGTTAAACTAGCATAACTAACCTGCTCTCCACTTTCTTTATATATGTTTTAGTTAAAACCTTTTACCGACCTGTGAAATCTGACCCCCTTTGACCTTGTTATCTTGCTGTCGTAGTGTTGACAACTGATATCAAAACTTTGCGCCCCTTTCTCAGATTCTTTGCTTGATTGCGTCATTTCCCCACCACCGATATTCCTGACTCGATGTGAAGCCACAGCGCATGAAGCGCACAGAAAGTCACGTCATGTCCGGTCCACTGGATCACTGACCGACTAGTGACATTTACGTTTTACAGAGGAATTTTAAAAACATTACCCGGCTGTTAATGCTTTGAATACAACATGCAGCTGCTGCCGAGTTACATAGATGCAGGCACAGAAAGAAAAAAAGGTCCAGGAAACATTGACTGTCCCCCTCATGCCAGAGTTGGTGGGACATGTCCACAGCGGTCCCTCTGGCAGAGGCACATCAAATCTTTCACCTGCAACACAACAACTCAACCTGCTGAGTCGCCCATGATCAGTCGGCCATTTTGGTTTTCAGTTTTGTGTTATTCTTGGATTTTTGTTCATGAATTCCTTTATGAATTTTAAATTGCTTGCTACATTTCTAACCATGGTCTCTCAGCTGCTCCAATCTGATGGGTGGAGAACCTAAAGAATTAAATACTGTTCAGCTCGTATCTGTCTTTATTCAGCTGCTAGCTTGTCATGATGGTCATGAGACAGGCTTCAGTCAGAGGCCTCTTCAAAGCCATTGCAAGACTGACTGCTACAGGAGATCCTTCCTGCCCACCGCATCGCCATCCACAGCGACTCTGAAGAAAAACATTTCATTTCCCTTTTTGATAAATACAATATTCTGAACTCAAATTAATATATATTAATCAAACATCAAGTAAGTTTTACACTTCATAATTGTTTTGGATTTAATGGAAATATTTTCTTAAAACTTTTGGTTTAATCTGATTTAATTTATCATATTGACACATAATTCATGTTATTAAGATAATTTGACCTCCTGGGAAAATAAGTTTCTCTCACCTGAGTACATAATCCGACCAGAATCTTTATCAGGACATGCAGACACTTTCTTATCTGCTTCACTCAGAAATATGTTTCTAAAATGCCTCCCTGTGTTGTTGGCTAACTAGAATATTTTAGACACAATCAAAACTTCAAACTGCTGACCTCGTTTTTTCTTTTAGTATCTGCACATATTCAGGTGAAACAGACCGTCACCGGTTCACTCATCTGTAACCAGGTAACCTCAAAGGTTCAAGTTTCTCAGCAACAAATCAGCGTCTGGCCTCCTAATCTCTCCAGAGTCCATGTACTTCCTTGTAGATACACACTGTTAAGGAAAGAAATAGAATCTTATCAAGTTCAATTATGTCACCTTTAGATTTTAAATCTCTGAATCCAACAGGTGTGAGGGACGGAAAAGGGGGGAAAAAAGGTAGAAATCATTTGGAAAAAGGCAATACTGACTTCAAAAAGCAATTAAACAGAATGAAAATGAGCAAAAAGCTTTAAGAATAAAATATTGAGTTGCTGTTGTCGTGAAAACTGGCGTAAGTTGGTGAGATCCTTCCAGGTACGCAGAAAACAGATCATTTAAGGCCTGGGAGAAATAAGTAATCTTGTTCTTTTTTATTCATCAATGGTTATGAAATATATTATGAAATGTATAATCTTTTGTTGGAATATGTAAGGTGAATGTTTTGATTAAGACAACTATTGATTTACTGATGATTAGAGCAAGTATTAAAGGCTGAAAATGACGACATATGATTAAAGGAATTAATAAAATGATGAATTTAGTAATAAAGGAATCAAATTCAGATGATTATTAAAAAAGTAATGATAAAAGATTGAATTAGAAATTATTGTGTTTGATGATTAAGATGATTATACAGTAAATTGAATTGTATTTGAGATGACTGTGTTCCGTGGAAAAGTAAGAAATGTGTACTTCTCAGGACTGTGTTGTAACGAGAATAGACGTCGGGGCCAGTGAGGCGTAACTGAACAGGAAGGCAAGCGAGTGCAAAACAGGAACCAGATAAAAGAAGTGAGACCAGATGGTCAGTAGAACAACAGCAAAAAAGGGAAGTAGGTGAAGGCGTTGACCAAGAGTGGAAAGGTCTGGGACTTTCCACCCAGACATTGATTGTCCAAATAGTCACGCAAACTACTCCACATACACAACCATGGAGCAAGAAGGTATAAAGAGGAACAAACTCATTCTAGTCTCCCGTGCCGAAGCCAAGACCACATGCAGACGGACAATCAGCAGAGGAACGCACCCTGGAGCCATGGGGAAGTGAAGACTTCGCATTCTTAGACAGGGATAGAACCAAAAAGCCCTCAACCCTGGTTTCTGATTCGACTGCCACTCTGCGCTCAAATCAGACAGATCATATTAAAGCTAGATGAGTCTCTCTCGCTGCCAGATTAAACAGATTATCTCGTCTAGACTTATCTTAGAGTAAGACTCGAGGTGTTGGAGATTTTCCGGACCCGTTAGGCGGAGAGCTGGTCAGTAGTCAGTCCATGGGAGTTGAGAGGTTTAGGGCGGGGCTGGCTATTGCGCAATAACATTTTTGGCGCCCAACGTGGGGCAGTTCCGAATCAGAGTGGGAGGGCCCTGTGTTTTAAGTGTGTAAAAACAGAAGTGTGAGTCTGAATGGCTCACTTGGTTGTGTGTGTTGTTTTTGTCTCTTGAAAACTTTGCTTTAATTCTACTTCTTTTTTCTATCTAATCATAAGAAATCATAGTCAGACAGAGAATGTCATGAAACAGGAAGAGCTTCCTGGAAAAGGAGGAAGTGAGTTTCCAGTTTGCAGATTTATAATAGTTGAGACTATTCCTTATTTTGAAGCACAAAAGTTTTAAAGAATGAAATCTAAACATTTTGAGTAATTGAATAAGATCCAAAGTAAAATACTTATATTAATATTTGTTTGCTTGTGACAATACTTACACTTATGGGAAAACTTACAAGTAAAACAAGTAACTGTAACTTTGGTATCGAGTTAGAATAATGGATTATTCTTGGTTTCTTTTCAGAAAACTGTCTGTAATAACTCACATTAAGATAATAAGAATAACAAATAAGTCACGGTTATCATAATATTATAAATGAATGCTGAATCAAAGGAAAACTAAAAAGGTTATAAATGTGATTTTGAAAGACAAAGACAAAGACCAAAGTAAAGAAGAAGACAAAGGCAAAGAACAAAGGCAAAGAAGAAGAACTGGTGCTTTCCTTCCGAGAGGTCAGCTCGTCTACATCTCAACGGACCAGAAAGATCGTGAGACAAGGTGAAGCTTCAGAGCCGCAAGACAAGAAGCTGAGGACGGCTACACATGAGGACGTCACCGTAAGACCTGAGGCCTGCTGCTCTAAGTCACTACTCTTCCTGCCAGCACCCAGCGCCTGTGTGACATCCAAGCAGAGGCAAAAGCTCATCAGACCTGCAGGGACGCCTGTCCTCATCAGGGACACCTGCCCTCATCGGGGACGCCTGCCCTCATCAGGGACGCCTGTCCTCATTGGGGACGCCTGTCCTCATCAGGGGCCCTCATCAAGGACGCCTGTCCTCATTGGGGACGCCTGTCCTCATCAGGGACACCTGCCCTCATCGGGGACGCCTGTCCTCATCAGGGACACCTGCCCTCATCAGCAGGGACACCTGCCCTCATCAGGGACACCTGTCCTCATCAGGGACACCTGTCCTCATCGATCAGCACTGTGAGCCTCTTCCTGCTGCAGCACCTTCTTCATCATCAGGCCAGTTCTGGGGTTCACAATGCCAAACTCCGTCCGTCTCTCCAAGGTTCCCTCTTTAGTTCTCAGTGTCAGCGTTAGGGACAGACAGGCCAGATGATTGATTTTACTTATTTGATTATTTATGCTGCTGAATTAAGCTGAACCGACTCTTGCAAAAATGCCTTAATAATAAAATATTTAGCATGAAGAAAATCTAGAAGATGTTGTGGACATTAAATTAATGAGTCACCTTAAAGTTCTTTGATGGTTGTAAAATAGCTGTGATGTCGATTCTGGAGAGCAAAAGGTGGGAATGTTTGATAGGTTGCTTTTAGCCCAAAACTATAGACAACACCCTTGGGACTCGCCAGAGTCACTAAAACCAACCTGGTTGAGTAACAAGAGCATGTAGTAATAAAGAGAAGGAGCGGCCGTTAACAGGTCTGCCTTGTGAAACTAGTTGGCTGCAGGAAGCTCAGTCCGGCTGATTCACACGAGGAAGAAGGTTGGAATATCTGGATGGGGTCGTTAGAAACCAGGCGAGTCTTTCTCAACACCAGCTTAAACAGAGTTTACCACAGTACTGGACAGGGTAAATCCCAGCAGATTTAGGAAACTCAATTTACCCGTTAGATGGAGAGCTGGTGACGCATTTCCCCTCTCAGA
>CAEGAE010002226.1:0-53368 GCA_903067095.1 Girardinus metallicus
GTGAGCCTGCCTCTTTATTATTACATTGAATTAATTTCAGATTTTTGTATAACTTTTCTTCAAGTTAACAAAGTGAGATATTATTGTTACAGGTTAATTTTCTAAACTACAGAAAAGTAACTGTTAGAGAAGCTCAAATGTGAAAAATTGGACTGATGTTGATATGCGATAGTAACACTGCGGTTACGTTTGATTTACCAATGTTTTATTTTATCTTTTTTTATCCGATTACCCGGTTAATCGTAAGAATAATCGATAGATTACTCGATTACTAAAATATTCATTTACAACAGCCCTAGTTTAAATAAAGACAATATAAAATTAGAGGAGGGTGGGGAAATTATTGTCAGAATAGGACTGTTGTGCCTAAACAGCACTAGGATTATATGCAGATAAACAACGACCGATTGAAGAAAAGCAGTCATAGTTTTCTGTTTGGGACTTATTCCTGCACACATACGGATGCGAGTTTATTAGCTGCAAAATATGATCCATCTTTAGAGCAGCCCTAATTTGCCGAACCCTCCTCCCCCCCGTTCTGTATACCTGCCTGTGTTATTATCTTAAGAGCCTGCCGTGTTTAGATTACAGGGTTTTGTGTTTCGGCTTGTCACTAGTGAGCCCAATGCATTCTTTTCAACGGCATAGTTGGTGTCAAGCATGTCTCTCATCCTTGCAAACATCTTTTTTTTGTCGCCTTTTTATATTACACTTTATTTTTTATAGGCTTTGTATCTAAACTATTTAGACCGCATATTTAAAGTTGATGACTTGAAGAATCTTTGTTCAGTTTTAGCTGTTGGTAGATCCGATTTTGCCTCTGGGGGCATTCTCAGAAGATAAAAGTAAGTTGGCTTTGGGTCCCCGAGTGTCTAAGGAACAAAGTTAAATGGGGGTTTTGACAGTTTCATCTTCCTGTTCCAGCAAGCCTAGGAATTTCTCAGTCGTAAGATGTTCCTTTAAGTGTTGTTTTGCAACCTTAAATCTAAAGGACCTTAAATCTACCCTTCAGATAGCTTAGACCTGACATAATGACACCCCCTTCCCTCAGGCCATTGTTTAGAAAAAAAATGTATTTATAAAAACATTATGCAAATCGTGGTATTACATAAAGATAACAATTCCAAATGAAAAACTACAAAGATATTTATTTAACAAAAACTTAAGCTATAATGGAAAAGCAGTGTACTGTATTAGAATTATGAGGTTAATTAGCAGCTGGGAGCAGCTTACTAGATGCATCGATTTACTTAATTATCATTAAGTGTGACCTGATGTTGTTGCAGTTTGCTGGTCTTTAGAATCCAGTTTTACAAAATGCATTTGAAAAGCACTTCAGTATTGATCCTGGAGAATCACTATGGATTATAAGGCCAGTCCAAGATAATTCAGAGACACCTGTTCTGCAGAGAAAATGATTTCTGTGGATAAAGCATTTCAGAGAGTTGGCAATACTCCAAAGAGTGGATGTCCCAAGCTCCCACTGAAGCACAGCATCCTGAGAAAATGCAAACAAAAAACCTAAAGCTTTAGTTGACGTATGGAAAGTAAGTACGACATGAAAAACATCTAACAAATGCAACAAGCTTCTAGAGAACAGTGTATTTATTTTTAACAAGATTTTAACCTGAAACACCAAAATTTACATAACTAACAACCATCTACACACTCACACCTGGACACAATTTAGAGGGACCAATTAACCCAACAGGGATGTTTTGTAACTGTGGGAGGAAGTCAAAGTGCCCTGAGAGAACATACAAAATCTATGCGCAAAGACCCCAGGCCAGAATTTGAACCCAGCAGTACTACCAACTTCGTCTCTGTCTTTTTGCAAGATTTTACATCTCAAAAAAATATTTATGGTTAAATAAGGTACAGATAAATGTATATTTTTTTGCCTACCTAAAGGCAGCATAAAGGTATCAAAGCTACCAACCAACTAGGTGGTAGCTTTTGTTGAATCTCTACTTTCCTAGAAGCGGTTTTGTTGCTGTTATGCAGATGCATTAAAAACGTCTTGTGGCAATGTTCCTATTTTTGGATTGTTACAGAAGCAAATTATGAGTCAAGCTATTCTCTGTACCTACACATCCCGCTGAAATGAGAGGCGAATCACTGTTTGCCTCATGTTTAGAAAACTTAAAAGTCCCAGGGCACCAATGAAGCTTTAAGCAAAATCCATAAATGTTCACGTGTACTTTGGTTTTCCAAGACAGGGATAGCAGTTTGTGATGCGACTGTTTTCTATGGAGAGCATGGTTATGTTGATGAGCCCCGATGAGGATTTATGACACGTAGCTGAACTGACCCGGATTGGTGTCCAACAATCCCAGTGGCATGATGCTTTCCCTGCACATGCATCAATGTGGTATGATTGACATTCTCGCTAGTGGCTACATTTCTTCTGTGCTGGGTAGTGTCAAGAAGAGAAACAGCTCTATTCCTGTTTAGTTTGGTTGGCCCTAGCACTGTGGAAACATTTTTTAATTTGGAGTGGTTTTTTTTATAGTGTTACAACTACACAATTTACACGCTCACTTAAGTACTAAAGGGGATTGGGAAGTCGGGTTAGAAAAAGTTGGAACAATACTCTACTTGTTTTCTATTGCAGGTTAGTAAGACAGAGAGATATTGTTATCCCAGATTTCTGTTTTTCTGTAACTTAACTGTTCATATGTCTTCAAATTGTTACCTTAATTTGTGGATCCAGGCTTAAAAAGCAAAAGCACACATATGTTGCAACTTATATTGGGTTAAAGAGGCAGGCAGGTTCAGTCATGCTCAGTCGTTATGGGGTTTGTTGCCATAAAAAGCCTTTATAGAGAACTGCACTATCTTTTTATAGGAGGATATCTGGGACAATGATCAGTGAATGTTTTGTTGACATTTACATAAGTTCTGTTTTCTCATAAATACACTCACTAGTAAGCTACAGTGGACAATAGACTGTACTGTGCCACAAGAAAAACATCTGTGTGCAGTTTGCTGTCCAACTTGTTAGCATGTAATTAACTCCTGATGCAGCATTAATACACGAACAATTTAGGACTGAAATACATTCTTTTTCTCTACACAGATGACATCTGCAGAACCATTAATTTTTAACATTCAAACAAATAAAATATGAAGAAATTTTAGCAATGGTACAGCCCTGATGTAGCACAGAGGGTAATGTTGCAGACACTTATACTTCGTGTTTGTTTGTGTTTGCCTTCCTGTGAATTAAAAAAGGAGGATTACATTAATAATCTTAAACATTATCCATTGCAGTGCAAGTCAGTGGTGATCAGAGAACATAATTAAGAGAGAAATGGGCGCAACAAGGTCAGCAAGAGTTTACGTAACACTCCCATCACTACAAGCTTGAGTGCATGCAGCAGCAGGAGGTTGGGGTTTTTTTCACTTACATGCATCAGCTACACACATGCATACTGAAACACTGCAACCCCTAAAGAGTCCTAAAGCTAGAAAAGGAAACATGAAGGGGGATAAGAGCTACATCCCTGTGTAATCTTCACTCCCATCTGCTGATGGTCTCTGGGTTTAAAACGGAGGGAGTTGTCCTGCCTTGAGGACGGTGGATGGAGTCTGAATAAGTGGTCTGGTGAAAACCCTCCTCCTGCTTGCAGTCCCTCTATGCAGCAGGGGGTAGCTTCTGAGAACAAATGGTAATTGAACAACACGTTGGTTCACTTCAGTTTTAAATAACTCATGTTCACTCAGCCTGTCACTGCAGTGTGTGGTGCATTTTAAAAGGGGTTGACTCAATCATATAGTTACAGTTTAATAGGAGGTTTTAGCTGGTTAATATAACCAAAACTTGTTCATAAAGTAAAAGGTTGTTTAGCTGAGTAAACCAGTTCATGTTGCATTTGCTTTACTCTATTACACTGCTATTTCTGTCATTTATTGAAACTAATGCTCTTTTGTTATCTCCTTTAGGAAGTGTAGCAAGTAACATGCATACTTCACTTCATGTACTTATATTTTTTGTCTTGCTCAAAGGTATAATGCAGGATTTTTGCTGACATTTGCATCAAAACATTATAAGTAAGACAACTGCTTATCTGCAATAGAGAGTCTTTATTTAGTATAAATCCAGAGTAGTTGGGCTTTTGGGGTGAAGCTAATGGCTAGTTTGAGAAGGGCCAAAACTAAAACTACCACCTTGAAAAACCTCAAAATGGCACAATTTGTCAATTTTTTTATTTCATGAACCTTTAAACTATTGTGACGGTTGCACTGGGTTGTTATTTACAAAGAACCCAATGGTAATTTAGATGGAGAATGGAGGTTAGAGGTGATGTGCCACCCATGATCCTTCTTTGTGAAATGCACTAAGAATTGCTCATGTACAGCGTTTCTTGTCAAAAAATATGGGAAGTTAAGTTTAGGAGTGTAAAATTCAATAAAATTAGTGTTTAATTAAATCAACATATTTTGTATTTTTACACTTGACTGGAAACAATTTTCATGTTCTCGAAAAATCAAATCCAATTTTTTTTGTATAGCACATTTCAGCAGCAAGGCATTTCAAAGTGCTTAACATCATTAAACACAAAAACACAGAGTCATGCAACATTGAATCAACAATCAGAAACATTACATTAAGTCAAGTGTCATCACAACTCTAAACAGGTTGTCTATCTATGTTCCTTATAGGAAAGTCAGTAGTGACAAACTGCCTCCTATCGTCTTCCTAAGTAAAAAGTGCTAAAAAATTTTAAATTGGTTTTGTATAGTTTGCAATTTCTTTTATTGTCGTCCATGATTCTTTTTTTACTAAAATAAAATAAAGAATTTTTTCTTGAAAAACAAACATGAATTTGTATTTTTTAGGGTTTTGTGGACCTGACAGCTTCTAAGGTCTCAAGTCGTCTGAAGATTCGGTGACAAGATGCCAGAAAAATCATTAAAGTTCTGCAGGTATGCCAAAAATGTTGTACAGTTTCCATGTCTCTTATTTTGATTTGTAAATGGAGCATAAAATAAATTTATCTCTTTTCTATTTAGACTCTAAATCATGGGGAACACTGAGAGCCAAAACGGGGAACATGCCCTCTACAGTACTGGACGTGGCTATTTGTCACGGAAGCACATGTCCCGGTCTCTACGCATTTCCAACAAACAGTCAAGGCGTTCTCGGCATGCTTCGTCGGGAAAAATGGAGCACAGAAACTCTGAGACGAGCACTCGGTCAAGTAGCACCCCCAGCATCCCACAATCCCTAGCTGACAATGGTTTGGAACCATTCAATGAAACAAACAACTTCCCTGACTTTGGAAGCCCCATATGGGTGGATCGTGTGGCAATGAGTTTGCGCCCTATATCCTTTCATAATGATCTGGCCAATCCCTCAGTGCATATGAATACAATGCACATAACCCTACCTGGTCCCACTGCGGAAGAGACGCAGGATGAGGAAGTGTACACAAATGAGGTTAAATATATTCAGCAGACCTTAGAGTGCTCCAAAGAGACAATCAGCTTCAAAAAGAGATCGAAATCTGCAGACACCTGGCGAGATGACAGCCTAGAATTTTCTCTGTCTGATGTCAGTCAAGATAATTTAACCAGCACTGAGGAGATCATCGACATGGCTAATGAGAGAGACTTCCCTGACTGTGAAGGCCACATGCAGTTCAGCCCAACAGACTCTGCCGACAGAGCAAACTCACTGGATGAACTGTACAGCGACACCAGCCCAGCCTCCAGAACCCATGGCCGCTATGCCAAGTGGCATGACACCAACAGATCCGTGGGAGAGGGAGAGGACGGTAAGAGGCTGTCACCATCAGAAGAGGATGGGACTTCATACGGCGCATACACTCTTCCCTGCCGACGTTCCCACTGCCTGTCTGAAGGCCTGAGCAACCTCCAAGCCACAATGTGCAAGAGTATGCAGGGCCGGAGGGCACAGACCATACAGGTGAGATCTTTGCTTTATCCGAGAGTTCACCTTTCACATCTCTAATAATATTTGGCGTATCATTTCTGAAATGTGACATGGATTCATAAAAAATGAAACAACTGTTCATAACAGGATAAGCTTAGGTAAACACACCAAGGTGTCATTACATCCAGGTATTTACACAAAATGTTGTAACACGACCGTTACATTTACCTAGAATGGAAAAGATACATTTGTTCCTTTAGCATACTTAATATTACAGTTGTAATTGACTACTCAAGCAAAAATATAGAATAAACCACAACTGTCTTTATTCTTTTGGATCACAAAGGTCCAAAAAACATCTTAATGACCCCAAAGACTTTTGTTAAATATTCCGTGGACAAAAGCGACAACAGTAAAACTTTTCCATAGGCATATCTCCTGTGATTGCGTCAATTTTCAGAAAAACAACAAAGTAGTGACTGTCAAAAGTGGCTGTAGTAGTGTGATGGTCTGAGGCTATTTTGCTTCTTCAGAATCCATGCTACCTGCCATAATTTTAGGGTTTGTCATCTAGTAGCTCAATGATCCGATCCGGTTTTGGAGTACCATAATCAAATTCCATATTGAAATGTTGTGCATGAACCTTCAGCCCATGCCTTGAAGAATAGTTGGACCAAATTCCTCCACAGTGATGTAAAAGATTACCAGTCTCAAATACTTGATGACAGATGAAAAAGTTACTATATATAGGAGACAGTTACTGGGATCACATTAATATGGATACATTTTTAGCCTACTCAATGAAATAATGAAATAATTTTAACATTGTATTTTGTACTTACTCTGGTTATCTTTAATATCAAAATTTAGGTTTATCTAAAATAAGTGTGACAAATAAAGTTAGCTAAGATCTCTAATAAAGCAAATACTTTGTCATAATTTGCTAATTAATGCAAAGGCAAAACTGTTAATGACCACAGTCATAGTCAAGACAACACATCGCATTATTTTATTTTTGATGATTATTAATAATCATCATTGTCTCTGAGAATTTCTTGTATTGAACCCACCCCATAAAGTTTCTGCATTTCACCTCTGACGAAACCATTTTTTTTCCTGGGAAAGGAGACTGGAGAGAAGGGAGCAAAGATTTAGTCACTGTGTTAGAAATGCCAGGGGCCTTTTTTATGATAATGAGGGGAGGCCTGTGCAAGAGTGTAACAGTAAAACGTGTGTGGTGACCCCTGTCATGACAGGGCACTGTCAACCTTGTTGAATGGAGCTCCAGTGCGCATGATTAGGTCATGTGACCAGATGGAGATACCAAGCTCTGTGTATCCCCTTTTATCTCCCAGGAGCCTTTGGCCATGTGAGGAGGAGAGTTCAGACCTTGTGGTGCCACAGGGAGGGCAGGCCGTATTCGTGCAGAAGAATCCTTACTGTTCATTAATTTTAAGCAGAATCTGAGAATTAGACATTCTAGATCCATTTTTAGCTTATAGAAATCTAGGGTTTTTTAAAATTTGCTTGCTTTTCGTGAATAGCTCTATCCTGTATTTGGAGATATTACTGAATTATTGTTCATGATTTGTTATTGTTTCCTGGCTGTGCTCCTGGTGATGAAGAACAGGTGGTTGCCATGCTGTCTCACCTGCCTTATTTCATCTTCCAGGATGTCACGGCCGGAGACGGCAGTGAATATGAAGACAGCGGGATCGACGGGGTGATGATTGAGGCAGTGCACCAACCTCGACGCTACAAGACGATGTCGGCGTCCTTCTCTGTCTGTTCCATGCACGGGCGGAACATGTTTGTTGGCAGTGACAGTGGCAGCAGCAGTGGCGGTGGTGGCGCCAGCGAGGGTGTGCAGGGTGTGTACGAGAACTTCCGTCAAGAACTACAAATGAGTTCCTGCCAGACGGAGAGCTTGGAGGAAGCGGGCTCTGCCCTTAGCGATGAGCAGAGCACCATGAGCTCCGCCTACCAGTCTGATCTGTTGCTAAGCGTCGTCCAGGGGATGGTCCGTAAAGCTGGAAAACTTGCTGTAAAGAACTTTCTTGTGCACAAAAAGAACAAGAAAGTTGAATCTGCCACAAGACGCAAGTGGAAGACTTATTGGGTTTCCCTAAAAGGTAAGTTCAAACACAGTGCTGTATTAGCATCACACATTACAAAATAACTCTAAAATTATAACTAAGACCACAGGTTTACATGCGTTTTTATTCTCAATGTCAGACATTGAATCAGTACAATTTTTTCCTATTTTTCATTTGAATTTCTAAACTTATTTTTGTTTATTTGTCTATTTGTTTGTATAGCTTACAGCTGTCAAATGTTCTGGGTATCTTTCAATGAATTTCTCACATGAGTTTCATAGAATTGTAGTAATGGTAAGGTTTCGTAGGCCACCTTGTTTACACTCACACAACCTTTCAGTTATAACCACAAATTGTTTGCACTTGTCACCCCTGAGACTTTCCAGCTTCCTCTTTATCCTTCCCAATGTAAAAAAGGTTGTTATGGCTAAACTCTTCAAGTAGTTTTGAACAGAACACAAGATGTGACTCCAAATATAAGGATCTTGCAAACTATAGTTTGCAAAGACACTCGGTGAAAATGGCTTCTTAGTTGCTGAAAGGCCCGTCAGCCAGCATCTTTATGAATCCTTTAGCCTTTGTTCTGCGATTGAAATGCACATTTTAGACATCCATTTCCTTGACACAGAACCCGTCTTCCTAACTGAGCAGTGTGTTGGTTGGATATTGCCTTTTTAATTGTGCTTAATTGTTTGAAGAGGTAATAGTAGCACATTCAGGCATGTAGAAATTGCAGCCAAGCTGCACCTTCCTTTTTATATAATGTATGTAAACTTCTGGTTTAAATTGTATATTAATACTCACATGTTTGACTTAAAACTTTTGCATACCTTGGAACAGGTAAGGTACATCATATGAATAGCACTTCATATAAACTTGTGTTTTTACCTTTGTGTTGCTTGACAGTATTTTAAAATAAAAATCATGCCCTTGTCCAAGTCAGCACTGCTGCACTTCTTAATCTTGGCCACTGGAGAGCAGAAGTAAATTGCTGAAGCGATTTAGGCTATCATGGAAAGTGAAGAGTGGAACTAGCAAGAATGCTTCTTAAAAAAATGTTTTGGTTTTCCAGGATGCACTCTCTTCTTTTATGAAACTGATGGCCGGTCAGGGATTGACAACAACAGTATTCCCAAGCATGCCATATGGGTAGAGAACAGTATCGTCCAGGCTGTGCCAGAGCACCCCAAAAAGGACTTTGTGTTCTGCCTCAGCAATTCCTTGGGGGATGCATACCTTTTCCAGGTAAGAAAATGTTTCATTGTCACCAGGTAGCCATTGAAAAATGAAGGTTCAGCATATTTAAATAATTATTGTTTCCATAAGCATTAACAAATCAAAGTCTGAGCTTTAATGTAGAAGATTTTATAGGAATGTCTATCAAAGAAATAAATTAGTATTCAGCACAAACTTCCAATTGTTTTACTATAGTTTTGTGTGAGAGACCAAAAATTTGAAAAATAATGCATTCTTTTGAATTCAGCCACCACCCATGAACATGCTTCAATCTAAATTGTCCTCTGACTATACGTAGGTTCAATATCCAGTTGATAGAGGAACATCCTCTATACTATTTTGCAGCCTTGATAAAGGTTTTTTTTTCCCGGTTTGGCCTGTATTTAGCTCCATCCATATTTTCATCAGATCTGTGTCTTGGCTGCTTCTATGATTAATGCTGTTCTTACCCAGAATGTCAGTTTAATTAAGACAACTGACATCGTATTAGGTTTGCAGTTGTGCCGTTCCTTTCAGAGTCATTGATCAGACATCTGTGAGATTTGAAAGCTCGGGACATTCAGACTACTCTACAACTTCGTTCCTGATTCTTCTGCTGTGTTCTTCGGTTTTTATGATGCTCTTGGTTAACTATTGTTGTCTAATAAACATCTGAGGATGTAACAGAAATGATATATTTGGACAAAGAATAAATGCACACACTTTCAAGAGGCAAACTGGTTGTTTTATTATTATTTTTTAATGTATAATGTCAATTAGTTTACACACTTGCTTGGCTTATGTGCTGAACTTTGATTTATCACAAAATCAAACTTCATGGTTGTAATGTGATTAAAAATATAAAAATAAATAAAAGGAACATGAATACTTTTGCAAGAAATTGCACGTCAACATGTTTAACCTCTAAACTTCTACTTTCTGCCTCCCTGAAGACTTGCAGCCAGACAGAGCTAGAAAACTGGATCACAGCCATCCACTCAGCATGCGCCACCGCCGTCGCTCGCCAGCATCACAGAGAGGACACCGTTAGGCTGCTGCGTGCTGAGATCAAGAAGCTGGAGCAGAAGATCGACATGGATGAAAAGATGAAAAAGATGGGAGAGATGCAACTGTCTGCTGTCACTGACACCAAGAAGAGGAAGACAATCCTGGATCAAGTAGGTTTCATAACCCTCGTTGATACGCCCCTGAATTGTTGGGTGTTATCCCATCGGCTGATGTGTTGAACTTTCTGTTCTCAAATCCTTCATTATATCTAGGTCAAGCTTGAACAATCAGCTTACTTTGAGATTTTTAGCTATTAATTACATGACAGTTTCCATTAAAATGTAATTTATTCATTTCGATGATGGCAAAAAAGATGAAAGTATTATTTAAAGTATGGAAAAATGAAATTTGCCCCCTTTTTGTTACTTATTATGTGAAACAAATATTTCCAAAAGAGATAACTTTATATTTACCATGCTATCTTTTTGGCTTTAACTGAGTTAAACTGAAAAGGGTGTATTAGAGTTGCAATAAAACCAAAATAACAGGCTCATTATTAAAAATGCAAAATATGTTTTCACTCACTTATGTTGTTTTCGAAATACCTAAAAATAGAAAAGGTTTATTTTGCGAAGTTAATGTATGTTGACTACAACATTAATGCTAAAATTTCTAGGTTAAAATTAGGTTTAAATAATGCTCCACTTCATTAAAGATACTCTTCTGAGTAAACTGTGTTTTACATCTTAAATGGATCCATCAGTGATAATGAAATTATGACACATAAATAGTAGTTCTCAAACTTTTTATGTGTCATCATTGTGAATGTTAAGTAGCACCATACCGAATGACATTTCTAATTGGTAATGCATTTAATCTAAAGTAAAAGAAGAGGAAGAAAGGGCATTATCAATTTGAATATTTTGGTAGTTGTTTCACAATCAGTGCTGGAGAGATTTATCATGACACAAAAAGAGTGGGGCAGAAAAGAAGAGTTGCATGCGGAGATGAGCTAAAAGATTTTCAGAGCTATTGTCTGAACAGCTGGTGGTGCTGCACACATACTTTTTCTGAACTTGGCACTGCTGAACAGAGCCCCATTCTCCAATAATTGAGAAGCTCACATTGTGTCTAATAGGATTGCTTACAGAGAGGGGACATCAAATGGCCTTTGTTCGGTCGGTTAGGGACTGCCTGGTTGGAGCTGCTCTGCTTGGCAGCGTCAGTTTGCAGAGCTGAATGGATATAGGACTTGTTCTTTAAAAAACTGAAACTCTTCCTGCTTCTATCTGCCAGTGGAATGTGCAGCATTGTCTCTCCATCTCTGGGTTACTTGGCAGTAAAACAGAACTTTCTCCAATGTTCTGTTTGTCAGATACCTTTTCCAAACACCAGCTCAGAACCGTGACTGGGAGGAGACGGCCCAGTGAATAATCACAATCTCCCGCTCTACTGGCCCAGTAAACATTTAACTATTTGGCCCAGAAAGTGCAGATAGCTTTGAGTAAACTAATGCTCTAACTTAATTTGAAGTTGACAAATAATTAAATATTTGTGTCTCTTTCGATCCACAGATCTTCTTGTGGGAGCAGAACCTGGAGCAGTTCCACATGGATCTGTTTCGCTTTCGGTGCTACCTGGCCAGCTTGCAAGGAGGAGAGTTGCCCAACCCTAAACGCCTCCTGGCCTTTGCCTCCCGCCCCACCAAGCTGACCATGGGCAGACTGGGAATATTCTCAGTCTCTTCCTTTCATGCCCTGGTAGTTATCCTCTTTATACTTCCTTCTGACTTTAGTTAACCGTAATATATGATCTTGGTTTAAATGCATGTGTACATGCATTTAAACCAAACTGTATTTTGTAAAGGACTGTTTGGATAGACTGTAACATAGCAAATGTTATCTATTCAAACTGTTGTTTACCAGTTGCATTATTGGCCAGTTGGAAGGATGTTTTGCGTTTTTATGGGTAAACCTGATCAAAGTACAACATGATACTTCATGATACAAAATGTTGGTTAATCACAACCAATATTTTCATTGTTATATTCAACTGTAATATTGTTGAATATTCCATTTTCCAGTTTGGAAGATGTTTTTTGAGAAAGCATTGGCACGGTTTCCTTCATGATATATTTTGGCAGCACAGAGTTAACTTGATGACTCACCTGGCACAAAAAATTTCCTCAAATAATATTTCTTTATGCCATGATGGCTATTTAGGTGCTTGAGTTTACCGGGGTCACCGTTTGATAAGCTTTAGTTGTGTGCCAACCTCCTACGGCTGCAGCAGGGTTATGCACTCCAAATACAAAACGAACTGTTGCAGAGAGAAACGTCAATTTGATTTTTAGACTTCATTCAGGCACTATTTTTCTTCTGCAACCACCAACGCAGCATTCTAAGGCAGGTGGGTGTTCAGGCTGTTTGGTAGCAGTTTGTGATTTGAAGAGTTGGCTTGCTGTTTTATTTGTCTCATTTGCCTATCTCTACATTCACAAACATCTGTATGAGTATGAGTCTATTTAAAAGCTTTAGCTGTATGTGTGCTGCAATTAGATGCTTGTGAGTTAAATGTCTTCTGATAAATATTCAAAATATTTGTTCGTGTCTTATCAGCAAGATCTCGTGGAATATTATTTTTTTATTTTTATTCATGTTTTTGCAGGTGGCAGCTCGCACAGAGACTGGAGTGAGACGCAGAACGCAAGCCATGTCACATTCCTGCAGCAAGCGCAAAAGCAGGTTTTCCTCCCTCTGGGGTGTAGACACAACCTCAAAGAAGAAAACAAAAGCCCACCCTACGGTTAGCCAGGTCTGTGTGGTCCTACATTATTGAATAGATATTTTTGAATCTCAAGGTACCGGCACAAAAGAGTTATCCGCACGGATCTTTTTCCTTTGCCCTTTTGTTTAAAAACAGCCCTTCACTATTCTGCCTGAGGTAACACTACACCTCTTTCTTTTTGGCCTTGCAGGTGTTTGCGGATGGTGAAGAGCCAGAGAAAAAACCAGTAGATCGCATATTTGTTGATTCTGTGAAAGAAAACACAGTAAGCTTTCGCTCTCTGTTAACACAAATTAGTCTGTAAAAAATAGGTCAGACATACTTTACTTTAGTCTTTACAAACTTTTCAGCAGGTTGAAGGAGCTTGTTTTAAACAAATAATTCCTTCACATTGATGAAAAAAGTACTAGTTTCTCTGGCAAATTATTCTGGCAGATTATTTATAACATTCCAATGTTTATAATCAGTGCTTTCTGGTTGGTACCACTAACTTTTTAGTTAGTGGTGCCGGCCACTGATATTGGGCTTAAGTTATATGCTATTTTTTTCAAGATTGAAGTTTTGCTAATAATCACCCAAATTCACATGAAGGAATCAATGAAAGAATCAGTTTCATTCATCCAGTTTTCAAACAGAGATATTGAAATAAACTTAATTTCTGGTGATACTCTACTTCACAAATGCTCCAGCATATTATAAATAGCTACTGAAATTAAAATGTTGAACTCTGAGTAAAAATAATTATTTAAGAAAAGAGTAGTAGTGAGGTTCTTCTGAGATGATGAAATTAAAGGACTGTAGTTAATTAAAGGACAGTAATTTACCAGCCTTCTAATATCCGTGTTGTCAGAAAACAGAAGACGGAACTGTGAAAAACCTTGCTCGACCCAACACTGATAGCGACATGTGGGTTCCTGAAAACCTCACTCCCTCCTGGGTTTGTCTGCCAAATGACCAGCCTGTGTTAACCACCATCCAGCCAGGAGAGTCTGCACTGTGTGTTCTGGAGTCTATATGCAAGGTAACAGACCAATGCCTTAAATATGACTTTGAACATGTATCTTTTTTATGCTAAGTCTGCTCTGTCAAGGATCTGTGTGCATATGTGCTGTTATGAGAACATGAGGGGAAAAACCATTTTACTTTGGTATTTATACACAACTTGTTTTTGTATTTGCAGACCCATGAGCTTGACCCAACCAAACACTACTTGCGACTTAAGTTCTTTATGGAAAACCAAACGCAGTTCTACATTCCCAAGCCAGAAGAGGACATCTATGACTTGGTATATTTGACTGCCTGATTGGAAATGGTCTTTTTCCTTACATCTCAAAAGCCTTCATGAAGTCAAACTTAATAAAATAATAAAAGTGCTATAGCTGTATGAGGCCTCACAAGGCAAAATACTTCATTCATAAGAAAAGGAGAATCATTGGGAGATCATGCTCCAAAATATGAATATGGAGACCTTTTTATAATAAACTGATACATTCTTGTATTTAAATCATCCCTGTCAAGATATTGTTAGTGCTGCTTTGTGTGAGAAGGAAGAAAATGAATGCTCTATTTTTCTGCTGTCGATAACCCGCCCACCACACTATGACTAAAGTTAGACAGAGCTTCAGGATTTATATAATAACTGCTTTTTGTTCTTCATAGCTGTACAAAGAAATCGAACTCTGCTCCAAAATAACTAAAGTAATCCAGTTTGACAGAGATGAATCCTGTATGATTGGTTATGGTAAGAGTAGTTTTTGTTTTATAATAAAAATTTCATATTTTTCGTTTTTGTTTTGATCAGAAAGAAATGATCATGTTTAACCCTGACATGAGTCGTGCTCCTTTCTTAACCCTTCTGGCTTTCCCTTTTTTTCCCATCAGGTTTTTCTATCTCAGTGGTGGAAGAAGATGGAGTACAGCAGCTTTACATCACTGATGTGAAGGCCGGGGGGTTAGCCTTTGCCAAAGGTTTGTGTCTCATAAAATAGTTATCTTCTGTTGGAATTAATTTGTTACAAAGATGGCAAAGAGCAGTAAAAAATGCATTAGATGTTTCACTGCACTTATGAATTTCTATTTACATTTATTTAAATTACTGTTTTCATATTCATGGAGATTAGTGGTGAACTTGTCACTTGGCCTGTGTTATTGCATAAATGAGGATAAATGGATTTTTAAGCAATCTTGAAAAGTCAGGCAAAGATTTGATTTATGCAGGTTTGGCCGTTGGTTTCTAGAGTGTATTTCTTACTCGAATCTCAACGAATAAAATCCAGAAAAGTTATTTATGAGTGATTTATGATCCATCCATATCCTTTATCTTGGATTTGGCACATCGCTATTTGGCAGTTCTTTTGCCTCTAGACACTTTTAACTTAAAAGTTAAGGGTGTCAGATTGCTCATGTGGATTTTTATCTGGGTCTAGTGTAGGTGACAAAAAGAGCATTTTTATTGACCTCTTTTATATTGTCGTATTTTCAGTTTTTCCAAATTGTCTATTTCATTTTTAAGACAGATGGTTCCACCTAAAGCTAAAACTCAGAAAAAGTAAATGGTTCGCATATAAAATGTCAAGGAATGTAAAACTGTCTTCAAAGTTCAACTAACTCCTACTTTTATTGATTTTGTTAGACATTCCTAGAAATACTGGACATTCTATATTTCTGTCTGTCACTGCAGATAGTTAAAAAAGTTTAACTGTTGCATGAAAAATTTAAGGGTGAATAATACGAAGTGAATCTTGTTCTTACGTTTTAACAGGTCTGAATGCCGGAGATGAAATTCTCCAGCTGAATGGGAAAGACTCCCACAGTCTCAATTTCTCAGACATGAAGGCTGCATTCTCCCAAGTGTCTCTGGCTTTGACGGTCAACACTCTGCCCTCAGTGGACCGCCGTCAGCTTTGCTACCTTCCACCGCGGCGTTCTGATGCGGCAGAAGACCTCTACACTGACATCTTCTCCCAAAGTCAAGGTAAAAAGTACTTTTAAGTAAAGCCTCTTGAGCAAATGTAGCAGTAAAAATAGCTTCCACTGCAATGTTAAAACACATTTGTACATACATGTAATTGAGATAAGAAAGAATAAAGCTAAAGAAAACAAACAGAAACCTCCATCAGAAATTATTTTTAATTCTTTTTAGGCATTAGAAGAAGTTTTAAATTGGGTTTTTTTCTGACTTAGCAAGTTTTCATTGAGGTTGCATTCAGACTTTCTATGCAACAACCACAGTATTGGTACCATATGATTTAAAACTGAAAAAAATGAATTGGCTACTTATTTTACCATTCTCATTTTGTTTGTTATACTTCTTACACTCTCCTCTGTGTTTGCTTTTGTCTCTTCTCTCCATCATTCAGCGTTTTGTCTTCACACATTACTTCCCATTTTTAACCTTGGAATATTAAAAGTGATAAAACATTTTAAAAAAAAAAGAGTTCAGCCATGTTGATCGTTTCATAGGAGTACTTTTGAGATGAAAATGTATTTTTAGATTTTGGTTTTGTAAGGTTCATGAAAAATGCAACATTAAATGTTAAATTATTTAGCATTTGTACAAATGTTGCAAAAATAATCTATGTACACATGTTCTAGACACTTTAATGATCACCACAAAAAACTGAAAACATCTATTTTGAATAATCCGGTCCAGTGAATCACAGAGATCTTCACAGAAATCCAGGTCAGCCAAAGATTTTCAAGTTGTGGTCGTTTCTGACTCTGAGGTGAGGACTTAAATACAAATCCCCTATCCAACAGCATTCAAAAACTGAACAATAGGGTCCACTCTCTAATGTTTGGGTAAAAAAAACCCTGAAAAACTTGATTTTTCTTTTGTGTGTGAAATAGAGACGTGATATAGGGTTAAACTGACTTTTAATTTAATTACTATTTCCACAGCAACAACAAAAATATTGTAAATACTGTATATGTCACCAAAAGGAAATGAACCATAAACGAACAGAACTACAAAGAAACATGTTTTCAGGAAGAGTTGGTTTCTCAAAGACAGACAGTGATGCATAATGTTTACCTAAATGAATAGATGTTTAGTTGTCAAATGTACTGAATTTGTCCAAACTTAATTCATGTTCCCAGTATTTTTAACAGCTTTTGAATAGCTGTTCACGTTCACGGGTGACGAGACATTTTAACTGCAAAATGTATGTAAATATTGGGAGGACACAGAATGTGTCCCGAAACAATTCTAAATAAATTAGAAAAATGAAAGGTGGCACATTTTAGACTTTTAGTTAGCAACTAACACGTTGTCTAACAAAACGACATGTTAGATATGTCATTCTAACATTGAAAAATAGTGAAATGCTTTAACAGGAAACAAAAAGAGCTTGTGTTTGTTTTGTTTCGGTACAGAGGAGATTCTGGACGATGGTGTGGGACTGCTGCTTGAGAGCTCTGGAGACAGCCTGGATGATGATTCGGAGATCTTTAGCGAATTTGATGAGTGCGGAAAGGTAAGACCGCAGCAAACACGTGACAGCACATCTTGTTTTGATGTTTCCTACTTGCCCTTCACAGCAACCCTTCTCAGCTTTCTGTTGTTATGGGAAAAAAAAAAAAAAAAACCTCTTATGAACATTTACTGCAGCACAGTTTGAGTCACCACCTGTTACTGGCTCATTTCAGCACTTTATGAAAGCTCTGCAGTTTTTGTTCACATTCACTTATGGGTGCTGCTGTTAAGTGCAAATTCCTATCAGGCCTCCTTTTGACTACTGCTGTAAAGGAATATAGTAGCCTCAGACAACATAACATTAATAACAGCCCAATATTAAAAATGCCTCAACAAAAGTATGTAAACTTAAAGGTTTCTGAATGAGACATGCTGGTGATGTTCGTCTTTTATTAAGCTAATTTCTAATGTCTTTATTATGTACAGTTATTAGCATTAGGATGAATGAGGTTCATTCATCAAGGGACACAAATTGCAGAAGAACATAACTGTCAAGATGAAGAAGTAACATTGCTATTAATTTGCTTTTGACTGATGGTAAAAAAATTTTCCATGTTGATGGAAAAATATGGCTTAATTGAGACACCAATCTCTAATCTTCTCTTCGTAACTTACTTTAAAAGGTTTTCCAAATGTCTTTTCTTGACTACAACATTTCTAATCGGTCATAACACCAGTTTACGACCTGATTAAGTCTCTATGTAGACAGCATCGTCTGGTCTTTTAACCCAAATATGGTTTTGCTTAGTATATTTATGCTTCTGCAAGATGTTTGTTTTCTTGACGACTAAACAGAGTGTACAGTTCCTCTCAAAAGTATTCACACCCCCTGACTTTTTCACATCGTTTTATAAGCCCTGTTTTATTGGGATTGTTGGGATGGGATTGCGATGGACCAACAAAAAGTAGCACATGATTGTGAATAAGCCTGCTGCAATAAGAAATTACTCAATTGGATTATGAATTAAAATGAGCTTGATAATTTCCATTCTGATGATTAATATTTTTTGAAGGGCAATTTTGCTTTCAGAGCATCAAATTTATGGTTTGGTATTAAGTAGTTTTTATTTCAGTTTTATTTATTTATTTTTATTTTGGATATTTAAAATATCTCCCAGTTCCAGTGTTAAGTGTTCTTTACTAAATTAAAGTTTATTGGTCTGTGAGGGGGTGAGCTTGCAGGTTTATGCCATTATCAATATATTACTTGAGAATAGTCTCAAAACAATTATTGTTTATTGCAATAATTATTAAAACTACTTATCGTACAGCAAAGTGTATTAGCATGACAAACCTAATTGTGAAAAATATCGAATTTTTTATTTTTTTTCCAAATAAAAATGTATAAGTTATGGTAAAGAAGATCTTCAGAAGTCATCCAATAAGTAGAGGCGAGCTGTTTGATATTTGTTACTTTCTTTTATGATCAAATTATCTGGTAACCGAATTTTACAAGCACAAATGAAATGCATGTAGAAGTCATCATTGTAATAGGAATATATAGTCTACTTAAGCTTCTATTTCATATATAAGAGTTTATATATAAAATTCCCCGCTATCTATTTTGTTCCTGCAAAGCCTGCTTGTTTGCAGCTCCTTTCACCCCCCTCTTCTTCATCAAACCCTACATTTATATTCTACTGCTGTGTTGCTCACCCAGCCAATCCTGCTGCACTGCAACCTTTGAGGAGGAGACTCCTTTCCTCTTGCACTGCTCTGCTCTGGGTTCAGTCATAGGGATTATTAAAACTCATTTGCAATGTTGTCAAAGCTGGACAGATCCTCACACTCACTCCGTGTGCCCGAGTTTAGCAAGCCTGTAAAGAAGAGAGAAAGACGGAGAGAGAAAACAGGAGAATATTAGTGGCAGAGCTACAGCAGACTGTGAAGGTGCAAAAGAGGGGGAGCTGGAAGGCTGTAAGTGCTGGTGGGCGGAGAGGAGGAGGCTGTGCAGCTTCACTCAAGGACCACAGCACCTTCTTTTTTAAAACAGGAAAGACAAAAGGGGGCGAAGAGATGTGTTCCAGAGGCACAGAGTAGGCTTGACTTTTAAAAAACCTGGAGTTATCTCTCGGGCACTTTACCTGCCGCTGACTGTCCACTGACTGGCACTGGGCAATGTCCGTCCTGAAGTGGAGCAAGCACAGAAAGCGCTCCGCAGACTCCATCTATGACATGCTTCATCTGGTGAGATCTCTATCATGTATCTCTTTACCTGGGTTGCTGTCGCTGCGGTCGTAGCTGTTTTGTCCTAGTTAGGGGAGGAAAACACCTTCATAGCTTTTGTTTAAAGTGCCCCTCTCGACTGCTAAAAACAGGAAGCTGAGTCATCGATGTGTTGCATAGTTGCCCCATAATCACAGGAGTTCTTCATAAGATAATAAGGAAATAAATGGCTACCTGCAGGAGTTCATTCCCGTGAAACTTGGACCTGACACGACTTTGAGAAACTACCCTCCGCGTTGCTGCGGTGATTGACTGCTGGGGAGCTTTCTCCCTCGCAGTCTTGGGCTGTGATATCAATCTCTTGTCAGATTCACAGAGCAGATATGTAACCTTCTCTCTACCTCATCAGCGCTGTGCTGCTTTATGTGTTTCATCCATATTTCATTTGCTAGGGGAGACAATAAACTGGAGTCTCACACTTTTTTTGCCCATGACAGTGTCTTTGATTTACACTCTGTTCGTACTTATCCTAAAAGCTTTGTCGTTTTTTTCTCGTCGTCTGTCTCTTTGCCATCTCATGACTGTTTAGAAGCTCACAACTGCAATGGTGTTAATTAGACTAAGCTGTGAGGACTATGACCAGACTGTGACTGTCTTGTGTTGCTCAGTGAAACTTGTTAAATTGTATTGTCAATTTACCAAGGCAGGAGGAATCAGAGGACTTCATACCTAGTTCTTATATGGCTATTGCAGTCATCCAGATGAGTTTACTTTAAGGCTTTTTGCATATTTTTTCTGGAGAAGGCACTGATTGTTTAATGGGCTACACATTAAACAATGTGCAGTTCTATAAATTGGAAAACAAAAGCTATGTCAGGAATGTAATTCAAACATGAAACTGATATAAATATTCATTATACAGAGAGTAAGAATGGTTTTACAATTCAACAGTTGTAGGTTATCGCCTGTATCCTCTGCGTCCAGCTGCTGTCCACACTTCCCACAAACTCTGTTAATGGACTTTGAATAACAATCCTTGGCTTCTTTGTGCACTTATTTATACTATAGTTTTTTTTCTTCCACTTAACTTTCAACTTACATACTTGCATACAATACTCTGTAAACAACCTTTTGTGACAGATCCTCCTTTTTGAAGGTGTCAGGACTCTCTGTTCTGTCAGCAATCATACGTGTCATTGCCAACAGTCAAAAAAAAAAAAAAAGAAAAAGAACAACTCTTGAATTAATAGGCCCTTTTTATTGGTCTTATATAATATTCTAATTTTTAGACAAATGTCTAAGTTATTAGCATTATTAAGTTGTAATAATCTGAGATGTCTTAAGAATGTTATTTGATAAGTATGTATGTAACCAATTATTAAAATTTTACTGATAAAACAATTGAAACAAATATGCTTAGAGATTATGCTGTTATTCATATTACAATATTACAACATATAATGCTTTAGAGATGAGTATTATGGGTAGCACTCCTTAGGTTCAACGCCATGAATGTTTGCATTTCCTGTCTTTCCCATTAGTAAGGAAAGTGTGTAGAAGCTCATTTCGGTCCGCTGGCTAGCAGTCTGCAGCAACAAGCGGGGAAAGAGGGAACATTGTGCAGCTTTATGCTCCATTCAGCTGGAGAAAGCTCTGGTTGCTTTGGACTTTCTCTGGTGTCTCGTTTTGATGAGCATTTTTGTGGTTTTGAAAGTCAGACTGTAATTCTCTCGTTTTATCTTGATATTGGTAACTGGTGCAGACTATTTATAACATATAAAACCCCTAAAAACTAAGTAGTCCTAATGCATTTTAACTCGCTTCACCTACTAGAATGTCAAATGATCTGGCACTGCTCAGTGATTCTACACTGTGAATCATTGAGCTGCTTTCTTAAATATTCAAAGAGAGTTTGATCGCAGATACTACTTGTTCTGCACATTTATGCAGATATAAAGTGCCACATTGATAAAGGCCAGATTAATAAAGGATTTCTCCGTCACAGTCGCTGCATTCAGATCCTCTCTATGCCACGGCGTGGAGCCAAATTGGGCACACATCCATGCTTTGTTGACCTCTCTTAATAATCAGTCTGGCAAGATTTCCAACCCTGCTGAAGATCAACAGGAGTCTTGTACAGACATTGGTCCTGGCATATTCAATTTAATATCGCATAATGGAACGAGGCGGCTGTTCTGACTAAAAGCTGTCACAATTAATAAATTGTCATCCCGTTTTGTTGTGTGTGCAGACTGAAGTCAGCTTTGCCAATATTTTATAGTGCTCTGTTTATATGCATTAAAACAGTAAATCATAATTAATCATTTTAATATATGTCAGTGTTTTTATGTTGCTTCTCACCATTTGAGAAGTGGTACAGTAGTGGAAAAAAAAGTCCGGCTTATTTCTCTAGTTTTCTCTCTACGTTAGCGCTGCACAAATGTTCTTGCACATCCTTCATCACCAATGACTTAACAGTTGAGTACAAAATGAGTGCCACTGATTAGTTATCATATGGTATTTATTTCCATTTCTTTCTTTCTTATGGTCACAGACGCCTTAAAGAACAAAACTAAGCAGGGGATAATTAGTTGGATCTGAAGCATAGGCAGAAGGTGGCAGTCAGAGGCAATTATAACACTCCTGTTGTGTGTGATGATGAGCTCTGAACTAGAGATCCTAAAACACATCTACTTATTTCATCTTGGATTAATAGGCTCTTCTAAACTGCTGATGGCTTCTTTATTTTTGTTATTTAGAAACAGTTGAACAATTCTGTGTGCCTGAGATCAAAATAAAAAAAAAGATTTAAGCAACATCTTTAGCAAAACTAAAAGCAGTACATGAACCCACCACCCAAAAAACAAGCTCTGTTATTTTCTATCAAACATCCCACACCTGGTCCTCGATGACACAAGCCTCATCTCCCTGTAGTTCAGAAGCATAAAGACCTAGAACTAGAAAACAGGAACATCTAGCTCCAGTTCTGGCTTCACTTCACTGGCTTGCTGTTCATTACAGAATTGATATGAAAATTTACCGTTTTTAAGGGTCTTAATGGTTTTCCCCTTTGCTATACGTCCACAAACACACAAAGGCGAAGAAAAGAAAATTTGCACTTGAATGTTACAATGTCCAAACAAAAATGTCCCTGCTTTGTGAAATAATGTACCATTCCAAAGTCTGGAGACTTTTAATGAGCTTTTAAAGATGCACTTCTACTCTTTTGGTTTTTGAGCAAAGAAAACCAAAAGAGTAGAAGAGTCACATTCAGGGTATCTGAATGTGACTCCAGTGTAAAGTGCTTTCAGTGGCAAGTATGACCTATAGAAGGTCAGTCTGTTCTCAGTTTTCAAATACTCCACCATACTCAAAATTTATTTTGTCGTCCTTTATTCACAATTCAAGACAGCAACGACAACTTCATGTTGAGAAATGTTTGATAGATGCTTGCTCCACACATTCAGCAAATTTGCTACCTATATGTTATAAAGTGCATTTGTGACAATACATTTACAGCCATTTTACCACTTCTTAGTTGGTGTGCAAGCCGTCAGAGAATTTTTGGGAATTTTTCAAGCAGAACAAACGGTCGTCTTTCGTACTTCACATAAATGTCTCCTTGATTAAATTAAACTGACAATCAGTTTAATTTATAAAAGCTGCGTGAAATTAGACGTGTCTGGCATTGATGATATTTGAACTTATTTCAGTCATTACATATAACTGAATGATGAATTAAAAATAAACATGAATCTCTTAATTGAATTGCATGTAATGAAACAGACCTTTTGAAGAAATACATGTCACAGTTTTGTTTGGCGAGCATTTTGTGCACAGGAGATGGTGTTGGGATTGTAAGATGTGCTGACTGGCAGCGACTTTAATCTTAATTAAGATTAGAAGCATCCATCTTTTGCAGCTGTGTGAAGTCCATATCATTATTATTTCCCAGAGGTATTTGTAGGTGTGACAGGATAAATTGCTTCCATCAAGTCTATAAAACTGCCCATATTACAAGCGGGAGACATCTTTGCCCTCTTTTACATGGTTTTTTAATGTACTCCTGCTGGCTGCGCCTTTTGTATGTCCCTGACCGCTCTGCTGGATTTTCTCAGCTGATCTCTTTTGTGTCATGATAATCCACAATATGATGAAATCAAGTTGTGATGGGTAAGGAAGGAGCCTCTTTGTGCGTTCTCTTTTGTGTTTGTATTGATGTTACAAGCCAGCATTTCTTGTTTTAATTCATTTTTTTTGTTTGGATGCCGAGGCTGTAGCCTTTTGCAAACAAAGTAACTATTTGTTCAGCCATGTAGGCTTTTGTTGAGAGGGGTCTATTTTTGTCCAAAATAATAGTCTAATGCACATCAGGGCCAGTCACCATGGCAACTCATACTCTTTGTGGACACACATTGTGTGTATATTTTGATCCAGTGAAAGAGTTGAATCATTACACCACTAATCCATCAGCAGGAAGAAAGCACCCGGTAAAGTGAGCAAAAAAGAGGAGGTCGGAAAGTCATAGTTGTGATAGACTGAAATAGACCAAATTAGTGCAAAAGATTTTTTTAGAGCTGCCTCTCTGCCTCTTTCTAGGCTCACTCTCTGCACAGTTATGAGTCTGTGCACATCAGTAAGTAGAAGGTGATGCCTACACATTTTCTTCCAAGGTGCTGATTGGTTGCTTCATGCATATTTCGTTTTATATCCTCACATTTGGATTATACTTTTGCCTGTTTTCGATCACTTACCTGTCTCTTTTGTCTTCTTTTTTCCTTTAAAGAGTACAGAGCAGGTCGCCGCTTTCTGTCGCAGTCTCCATGACATGAATCCCTCAGAGTGCGTGTCCTCTTCTCCGAGCCCGGACTCACCCTTCCCGCCTACCGCGACTACCCGACAGCTGTCTGATGCCGACAAGCTCCGCAAAGTGATCTGTGAACTCGTGGAGACCGAGCGCACCTATGTCAAAGTCAGTATCGATCATCAGACTCGTTCCAAGCAGATGGTGTTTGTGAGTGCATATGTTCTCCTGTGCAGCAGTCAGAGATTCTATCCGTCTTGAGATGTGCTCCGCCTTCATATTGTCTATTCTATATAACCGATCCATATTTATCTCCGTGTCCCCAGAGATGTAATGGGGGACACAGCTGTGTCCTTGTCTGGACATTTTCTAATCTTTTCCAGCTCGGTATAAAAATGGCTCGGTGGAATAACTGGGTTAGAGATGGTATGTAATGGGAAAATGTCAAGACTGTCTTAATGACTCTCAGTCCAGGGGGCACAAATGGTCTTACTATAGAAATCACATTACAAATGATTGATTGTAAATTGCACAAGTTCCAAGGGAAATTGGTGATTTGTTCTAATTTACTTTAGTCTGGTGCACTTTATGTTTGTATGTTTAATTGCTGCTGAAAAACAACACAGGGACTTAAAAGCCAGAGGAACAAACGCCAGAGAGGTCTTTCGGTGATAATTAATGATTTGAAATGAATGCTTCTTTCAAATTAATTTGTAGGTTTGCTGGTATACAAGTTTATTATACACATGCATCTCAATAAGTTAGAATATCGCCCAAAGGGTCATTTATTTCATTAATTCTGTTAAAAAAGGGAAACTCCTAATGATTATTTGCACAGAATAATATTTTTGTTCATTTTTAATATAAAGGTTTATGGTTAATGAAAACCCAATACTCCATCTTATATAACAATCTGATTTTTTGAGGAATAAATGTAAACATAAAAGGCTTAATACAGGAATGTCTTCCTTCAGAAAGGTTTGTTCTTGTATTGTATATGTGTTCAATACTTAGATATATGTTTATTTTTGGCATTATTACTATATTAATGTGACAATCATTACAGGGTTTCCACGGGGTGGTAAAAAGTAGTAAAAGGTAATAAATTAAATGAGCTCAAATTAAGGCCAGTAAAAGGTAGTAAGAATGCGGGCCAGTAACTAAAGGTAGTAAAAAGTAGTAGATTTTTCATCATCCCTTCAAAATATTTTTAATTTTCCATTGATGGTCACTTATTGTTTTAAGTTCGTTTTAATTTTACTAAAATCTGTATAAAAAATTAAAACTACCTGAGCTGTCACTGATAGACTCCATTTAATTGATTAGCTCATTTAATTGCTGCTCTAATTGTAACGATGATCTGACAGAGTTGGTGTGTTGGTCACCGAAACACTGAATTTCGCTGCATATGGACATTAGTTTATTTAAACTTTTAAATGATCTGTGAAATATGATACTCTTGAACCTTGTTATCTAGTTGTCCTAGTGTTGACAATTAGTAGCAAACTAATATTCTGAGAATAAAACATTGGCTTGTGAAATTGGAATGTCATTGCTTTTCTACTGATATTCTTTAAAAAAAACTAATATTCTAAGTATTATGGATTTAGGATAAGCACTGAAAATAGTACTTTCTATTTTTAACATGTGAGGTTTTGGTCAAGTTAAAGTCAATTAGACCTTCAAGTAAGTGGAATAAAGTTTTACATGAGCCGTCATCTTACATGGGTCAGAGCACCGATTGCAACTTTCTCGCAGATCGGTTATCATTTTTCCATTTCGATTTTAGCCAGTGCCATTTTTTTTATTGAAATGTTGCTAAATATAGAAAGAAAGTCTTTGAGTTGGTAACAGTGGGGTCACATGAAAACTACAAGCGCGCAGACATGACCTGGTAGGCCGGTCTGTCAGTCAGACCTCTGACTGCACAGCAGAAGAGGACAGTGGCTGATTTTTAAACCTTCGCTGAAGTAGAAAAGATCAGAGAATGAGATTGGCTTCACGTAAATATCGACTGATCACCGATATCCCAAAATTGAGGAAATCGGCGCGAAATTGCTTCGATTTTGTGTTGGTAGTAAAACTATTATAGAGGTAGTAAAAAGTAGTAAATTCGACTCTGGGATTCCTGTATAAACCCTGTATTAAGACATAAGATATACTTAAGTCTTAAGGATGGACATGTTGCTTTTATAGTGACTATCATCTTGCTTCTTTGTTGGTCCTGGCTTCTCTCGTCTTCCTCTTGTGTGGCTTAGGTCAGGGCAGTCGAGCACAGTGATACCATGGTCATTAAACCAGGTATTGATAGGTCCCAAGTCCTGATGGAAAATGAGGTCAGGATACCCTGAAAATTTGTCAGCAGAGGGAAACATGATATATGGTTGAGTTGACATAAGAAAACAACACCAGCAGACAATATGAATCTTGAAATTTCTCCTTCCAGACTCTTCATTAACTTCTGAATGAAATGCACAATTTATTTCCACTTGAAGAGAGGACTTTCGTCCTTTGAACAACAGTCCAGTTCTTTGTCCTTAGCACAGGTTGTACCTTAGCGCATGTAAACCTGTGCTACGGTCATGTCTCTGGTTGAGGAGTCGCTGAACAAAGAAAGTGACAGTTGTAGACTATGCCCTACATACTTTGGCTATATGGTGGCTCTTGAAGCACCAACTCTAGTCACACTGAATCCTGACCAAACTAGAGAATCGCAAATTCAAACCACACTTTTCCTTTCAGTCAATTTATATGTAAAAATCCAGCTTTTTTATGATGAGCTTTTATTGGTTACCGCTGCCTTGCTATGATCTATCAAGTCCACACTTTTTCCCATGATTGTACAAGTCATAACACCGCTGTATTACAAATACTTTCTTCAAATTGTTGTTATGGAATATTGTCATTTTCTGAGAAACTGAACTTTGAGTGAATTGCTGCCCATAGGTTGCCTATTACAGTTTAAAAACACAGTTGTCTTAATAAGAATAATGAGTAGGCAAATAGTTAAAACTGTACAACCTTTTTCCCCCCAGCTGATTGCTGTGTGTAGCAACAGCACTATTTTATGAAAAATCCAGTCACTATGATCTTATGTAATTATTCATACTGAGAAACTGAAGTTTGGGTTTTCATTGCCTGTAAACCATAATGTACTGAAATAAACATTTTAACCATATCAATCTGTGGGTAATAAATCTGGATATAATTAACTCTGCGACAGACTGGTGACCTGTCCAGAGTGTACCCCGCATCTCGCCTGAAAAGTTCGCTGGAGATGGGCACCAGCACCCCTCCTGACCCCACTAGGGACAAAGGGAAAAATCTGTTACTGTCTACAGTGGTTTATAATAGTCTCTTGCTCATTCGTATTAAAACAAGTCCTCAAGACTGGCAACATTTCTCTCTGACTTATCACCAAGAGTCTATTTCCTATAGAGTCCCACATAAGTGACGGAACACAATTAAACACACTTAACTCTTGCCTTGCAGGATCTCAACTGTCTCATTGGGAGATATTTAACCCCACTGCAGAAAGAGAATTTCCTCACACAGGATGAGGTATGTGAAATGTTTCCCAAGCTACCTTTAAAGAGGTAGCTTGGTTTTTAGATGCCGATGCTGGTGAAATATTCTATTAATGGTTTGTTGCATAATCATGTGAAGTGTTGCCTTGTAGAACAAGAGGGATGGATAGTAATTAGAGAGGGAGAGATTTTTACATGCATTTGCAATATTAAAATTCATGTTGTATGCTAGAGTTTTTGTAACTGTTACAAAGTACTAAAAATTTGACAATACTAGATGATGGAAATTTTTATTTATTTTTTTCCAGCTGGATGTTCTATTTGGCAATTTGCCAGAAATGGTGGAATTCCAGGTTGAGTTCCTAAAAACGCTGGAAGATGGAACCAGATTGGTTCCAGATCTGGAGAAGCTGGAGAGTGTGGATCAGTTTAAGGTACAAATCTTTCTTTTTTAGACATAATCCTGGAATATAAACAGCATCAGGCATTCAGAAGACCTATGAACTATTTTCTGACTCTGAACTCTTTCACAGAAAATACTCTTTTCTTTGGGAGGCTCTTTCTTGTACTATGCGGACCGTTTTAAGATCTACAGTGCTTTTTGTGCCAGTCACACCAAGGTCCCAAAGGTTCTCGTGAAGGGTGAGTAAATTTTTTTTTTCATTGGGCTGACATTCCACCTTGGCTCAAAGGACAGTGTGTATTTAACCATCTGCTGTATATTGGAATTCTCCATAAATCTTCTCTTCATCATTGTCAGCCGCAGTTGTCCATCTGACCCCCGTATACTTTCCAGCTGGAAGTTCTTGAGGTTAAAAGCCTGGCTAGATTGTATGATATGTAATTAGAAGTGTTGAACAGACTCTTCTGAAGCTACTACACCCACTCCCTTTCTAACTTCACTGGATGGCTTTGTTTGCCACATTTATATTCAATGAGTCAACTGCTTTTCTGCTGTGCAGATTTTGGTGGTGGTATTAAAATAAAGCAGTTTAAATATGATTATTGATTCTTTCTCCTCGCTTTTCACAAAAACTACAAAATGGTTTATATTTGGTAAGCCGGTGGTTGTTTTGTTTTTCTGAAAGACAAGCAAAAATGTGTGCTCTCTGGATCAATAACAAGGCCTTATTACTATCATTATTTCCTGGTTATCACTCTAGTCCATGACTGGATGCAGCCTGCTGGGTTTAGCAGACTGATACATTTTTGACCTTATTAGATAATTAACCGAGCTTAATGTGCTCCCCTACTGCAGCCCTGTTCGAGGCGCTCAGTGTAGCTATTTGGGTAATGAACGAGGCAGGTCCTAGACTCAAGCTTATATTTAAAATGACCATGTTATTTTCTATTATATTCCAAATAATTACTGCCCGCTTCATTTAAGCTGGCAATTTATATTTTGACATCCCTTGAATACAAGTATTTTACCTGACCCAATCAAAACCACCTGTAAAAAATATGTATTTACACTACTAAAGATTGCATGATCTCTTCCAACCTTTTGCAAATACAATGTTATTTTTGTCATTGCAGCCAAAACCGACCCTAATTTCAAGGCCTTTCTTGATGAGCGGAACCCCAAGCAGCAGCACTCCTCCACCCTAGAATCCTATTTGATTAAACCCATACAGAGGGTCCTAAAATACCCCCTTCTGCTAAGGGAGCTCTACTCACTGACAGACCCAGACAGTGAAGAACACTACCACTTGGATGGTAAGACAATGTCAGAGTTTACTGAGGATATAAAATCCTTTTTAACACAGAACTGAAATGAATCCCTGAACGAACACAGCAGTTTAGCTGAAAACATGTTTTCTGCATGACATAGTTGCTATAAAGGCCATGAACAAGGTTGCCAGCCACATCAATGAAATGCAGAAGATCCACGAGGAGTTTGGAGCAGTGTTTGACCAGCTGATCACTGAGCAAAGCAGTGAAAAGAAAGACGTAGGTTTGGACAAGTGCAGCCTCTTTGTTCTGTCAAAAAAAAAAAGTCCCTGTGGTATGACGGTGTTGATATTTTCACACAACTGCCAGGTGGCTGATCTGTCGATGGGCGATTTGCTGCTTCACAACACAGTGACATGGATCAACCCACCTATTTCTCTGGGAAAATGGAAGAAAGAACCACAGATGGCAACATTTGGTATGTCAGTGATGATATTCAATTTAATCAATCTATTTTGTTTTCCTGCACTGTTTCAGCATTAAAGGTACTAGAAAATGGTACCTTGTTAAAACAGGCTAAGAGTAATACATAACCCAGAATTTAACATTTATCACTAGTACTTTGACGTTTAGTATTCATTATGATCATAACCACAAGTAATCTTATGTTCCATTAAGAAAAGGTAACCCATTGAGGACATTTGGGGTTTATTCATATTTAAAACATATTTAAATGCAAAAATATGTAGGATTGAAAATAATCAAACAAATCAAATTAATGAACAAACATAAAATGTGCTTTAACAAAATTTAATTTCTTTTAAGTAATAGATATTTCTCAGATACAGTAGAGAAATAGAAGTCCGCATTTCCATTTCCATTAAAAATACAAAGCACACACAAAAGGGTGCAAGAGTAAAGAAAGATGAAAACAAACACAAGATGCACTTCTGAAAATCATGTATCCTTTTCCTTCCCACTTATAATTTTTCACTACTTTGTGTTGGTGTAACACAGCAGTTCGAACTTGCGTGTACGAATATATTGGCTTTGACGCTGGTTGTGTCATTGTACCACTTTTTAAATAACTTAGTAAAAGGGGTCAGGAAACTCTTGCTTTTTCTATTTTGTAAGAAGCACTGGTCTAACACATAAAATCTCAGACATTAAAATATCTGATTATAATATGTCACAATGTGAACAAATGCAAAACTTTTAAGGTTATTACTTTTGTGCAGTAGTTCTTCACTGTTCATAACGCTTTAACTGTGTTATCGAGAAACTTTAATATTCCAAATGATGACAATTATTAGGTCTGCTTTTAAAAATATATTTAGTTTCTGCACAATAATTAGTGATAATTTGGAGGTAACTGATGCCTGCCATCTTCTTCCGCCTTTCAGTTTTCAAAACTGCTGTGGTGTTTGTATGCAAAGAAGAGTCCAAGCAGAAGAAGAAAATTGTAAGTTTTCACACAAAAAGGCACATGCATTCTGTAACTGTACAAGCAACATTTAGAAGTAGTTTTAATATAAATATTATATTTATCTAATTTAAGGGCGGCTCACATCGAGTTTCTGTATCTTCGGAAGAAAGATTCCGTCACATGATTCCTACAGATGCCCTTCAAATCAGATCCATGTCAAACACAGGTAGATGATCCATTAAATGCGGCTCTGTATTTTAATTTCACCATGTTTCCTTGCGAATGATGCAGATTGTTTGTATCCCACAGACGGTGAGAGTTCTGCTATGTGTGAAATAGTTCACACAAAATCAGAGTCAGAAGGAAGACCAGAGAGGACGTTTCACCTGTGCTGCAGGTGAGGATTTTCTTCTGAAAGAGGCGGAGTTTAGCTTCAGATTTAAGCCTGTCTGCTGCTCCTTTTTTGCTGCTCTCAACACAATGACAAACTGATAACGCAACCCATCTTTCTCCTTTCTCAGCTCTCCGGAGAGCAGAAAGGAATTTCTGAAGACAGTCCACTCCATCTTGAGGGAAAAGCACCGCCGACAGCTCCTAAAAACAGAGAGCTTACCCCTCAACCAGCAGTATGTGCCATTTGGAGGGAAACGACTCTGTGCCCTGAAGGGAGCCCGTCCAGCCATAAATAGAGCCGGTAAATGCCAGTCGGTGCTGCATTCACCCTACAGCTTAAAGTGTCCCAATTCCTTCCAAACTGACACAGATAGGATCTTTGGTGGAATCCAGGGTGTACGTTTATGTGTTCAACTGTGCACCCAAACAATTTGCAACTAGTTAGTATGTTATCTTTAAAAGTTAACAATACCCCTTTAATCTACTTAATATTTTGTTGCATTAAAAAAAAAAGCTCCAGGGTATTTGTAATTTTTATAGACAAAATCCAGTGCAAGAAACTCCATCTCAGGTGTTAGTTAGAGAACATCAGTGAACAAACGGCATCATAAAGACCAACAAGCCCACCAGACAAGTCAGGGTTAAATTTAGGCAACTTTTAAAATAGATGGGTTATAAAATAATACCCCAAATCTAATGCTAATTCAAGATTTGGAGCGTGGGCAACATGGATTGAACAGCTTTGTTTACTTCCTCCACTGCCAAAATATAACCCTACACACACACAGGCAGACTACAATTCTAAAACATGTCAGAAAATCAACATCATTGTTTGCGACGCCTTCTGTTCACCGATCGGCTTGATTGAAATTCTACCAGAGAAATCAAACTCAATGGGAGAAATTCTAGACTGGGCACTGAATGGAGATGAGAATTGAGCAGAACTGCATAGCAACGCAATGGTCAGGTGGATGTAGAACTAGTATACTTTACAAGACTTGTCTGTGGAAATACAGAGGAATTTTATGTAAATGGCTCAATACAAATGCCCAGTGCCACTGACAAAAGTATTTATAACAATTCTTACTTCTAATAAAATTGTTTTTTTTATTCTAACAGCATCTGCCCCAACCAGGACTCTAGGCAGAAGAAAGCTGGTCCGCAATCGTTTCACCATAGACACCGACATTGTTTTTGATGGGGACTCGGAACAGCAGGACCTGACTTCACCACAAGAATCCGATTCAGTTCCACTGCAGCAGAAGGATGAGCAGCAGTCTGAGTTAGCAGGAGACACAGACCGGTGGGTGGAGGAGCAGTTTGACCTAGAAGAGTATGAAGACCAGGAAGAAATGAAGGAGACAGACATCCTAAGCGATGATGACGACGAGTTTTGCCAAACACCCAGAGCTCTATCTGAAGAGGCTGATCTGGAGAGCCCCCTGATGGCTTTATCCCTGGAGGGTGCAGAAACAGATGGGAGTAAGAGCCTGCCGTCTCCAACTGTGAGCAACACACCAGATGAAGAGAAGATATCCGACACAGAGAGGAAGAGCTCTGTAACCGACAACTCTGAGGATAAGAATCAAGCAGAGAAGGCTGAGGTTTGGGTTCGAAGGGAGCCATCACCAGACTGCCCCACATAAGAGCTGAAGGGGACAGGAATCCCCCCACTTTTGCCGCACAACGATCACTCATCACAAACCGTGCATGAGCAATGATGTATATCACACAGCTAGTAAAAGAAACAGTACACCCTCCTTTACCTTACCTTATGCTGAATGCTTTTTTGTAAAGGTAAGATCATTTGTGGAGCAATAATTAACCCAGAACGAGGGAGCTGTATCCCAAATCAGATGCTGTTTCATAATGGTCAAGTGTTTGCTTAGAGAGGTGAAATAATGGTACAATCATGGGATCTAATCACTTGTTTTGATTGGCATGGTTTGCACATTTGGGCGGCATTCTGTAGTCCTGCCTGCTGTTGCCAAATTTGGGTATTGTGACAACATTTATATTTGTTTCGTCTCTGTGACTCAATATATTATCATAGCTAAGGGCTGTATATTATTTGTCCTTAAAGACATAGAATAATAAATTCCAGATGACAGTCTTGCATAGATTACTGTACATTTTCACATGAATATACACTGCTGTGTCATGATTTTGATCTTTAGTTTTAGCTCTCTTGCTACATTTAATAACAGAATGATGTGAAAGCCGTAATGTCACTGAAGCAATGGGGTTTAAATTTTTTTTAACCTTATCCTGTTTTTACTTGAATTTGCTGTGTTATTTTTTTACTACTGTGAAACCACGTTATATTTTACCAACGGTACAACCTAAAGTACTGCAGCTCAGACACACTGACATATCACATGCACACAATATTGTAGATACTTTACACTTCAGCTTCTCCAGAAGGTTTTCTGTGTTCACTTATTTTTTTAGTAATGGATTTCAAAGCAATGGTTTTATTTATTTGTGTGTAAAATAATTTGCTAGTAACAGAAGTAATTCTTTTTTCCCCACAAAGAAAGTCCAAAGTTGCTCATGCAATCAAGGTGAAAGACTGGCAAGATGTCTGATCAATGAAAGAAGTCATGATTTAAAAAAAAGTTCATTATGCTTCTAGGACTGCATTTTTATTTTGTGTATATATAAAACGTATTGATATCATAATAAATACATTTGTTTCCTACTTCTAATTCAGAACTGTTGTGTTTTAATTTATTTGCTTTCATTTTTAAACAGCTTATTAAATCTTCTCTGGAGTGCACCACCAAATATGCCCTAAATTTCTTCATTTTGGGTGGCCGATCACATTTGAAACCGATCACATCTACCTCCGCGAAGGTCTGAAAATCCGTGTCTGTCCTGTCCCATCTGCCCACCAGCTCACTTCTGCACGTGAGCTAGCAGACACTCCACTGTTGTCAATTTAGCAACTTCTCAGACAAATAAAAAATTGGTATCTGCTTCAGTTGAAAATCAGCAAGTCAAACTTTTGAAGGTCAGCAATCAGCAGGGGGCATGCCCAGGGTACAAGTCCTGCAAGAACCACCACTGTTTTCTGAAATGAATGCTTAACTCCATGCAATAAAGCATTTGTATACAACTGCACCACAGAAGAGGAAACACTGTAATTCCAAAAGACAATTCCAGCATTGAGGAGCTGCAACAGACTGAGTTTATCAATACTAGATAAAATTAAACATCTTCAATCAATCCCTACATTTTGCTAGAAAACCAGCATCAAGAAAAGACTATGCATTATCAACAGAAGTAGACCCAAGACTGAAAAGGATATGAAGGTGAGTTGCAAAAGGATTCTTAGTTTCTTAATCCAGTTTAATAAAAAAATTATACTCCCCCATAAAAAATGAAATAATTGTGCGACATAACACATTTGCTTTGAAATCATTCTGAATATCAATGTTAATCTATTAATGATTTTTTAGATGCTATTACTACCCTATTGTGTTGATATTTTAGCACTGCAAAGTGCAGGTAGGCAAGACCATTTTACAGTGTTTAAATTTTTATGCAAATTCTGATGAAAATAATTAATCTATCAGTAAATTTTATCAGAAAAAAATTATCAATTCTTTTACAAGGTTATTCCAACATGATAAAGATTTTTCTTTAAATTTGAAAATGCACTGTAGCAACTTTGTGACCTACAACTTTATCAATTACCAGTTTGACAACTAGCTTCTGTCAAATTTAGATAATTCAAATAAATTTCGGCATCCTTCAGACACATTTCAAGCCACACAATGGTGGTTCTATGGGTCTTATTTATCACCCACTTTCATTCCTCTACACTTCTACCACCAATTCTGCTAACCCCTTAACATAAAGAGAAATAATTGAAAAAAATTAAGTCATTTAAATACAGATCTGTGGCTTTAGGTACAGTACTCAATTCCAATGGTTCTGCACTTTGAAATCTTGAATATACACAGCATTATATTTGTCATCAGTTCCATTACATTTGAACTACTAAGGTTCTCAAGGGGACGTGCATCAACTTTACTGGATATAGGGGATTATCTATTAAAGTAGACAGTAAACTAGACCATAGTATCGTATAGTATTTACTAAAAGCCAACTGTGATAAGCAAAAAGGAGGAGTTGTTCTAATACAAGTATGCTTTAACGACAAACAACTCAAAAGAGGAGTGAAGTAGATGATTTTCCCTCCCAGTGTAAGCTCATGCGGACAACAATAAACCAGGATCTAACACTATTGGGTGTTTCTGTTTTGTTACACATGACTAGGAAGTCAGAACTAAGAACTAGAATCTGGGAATGAGATCAAACAACCTTGTTCAAAATGAAACTCCATCCATTGAATTTGAAAAAAACAACATGTTTCTTAGCATTTTAATACAGAGGGAACATGTTTGTAGGTTGTATAGCATGTGTGTGAGAGATTTAATAAGATACAAACCGTAAAACTCAGTTTGCTACAGGAGTTAGTAGCTATCATTACTTTTGGGATTTTGGAATGGGGCTGGATTTTGTCATTTCAATCTGATAATCAAAAAATACTTTTTATATCATTTTCTTAAAAAAAATACTTTTGCATATACCTAGCAAATAAATGTACTTAGTCTATTTGTGTGGCGAAACAGATGCAGATCAAAAGCATTAGGTAAGGTTTGTTACTGGGTGATCAATGAGCAAAAGTGGTAATGCAGAAGCTTTATAGTACTTGAGTACTAAAATTTGAGCACATTTTTGTTCAACATAACTATGCCATTTCTTATTTTCTTGTTCCATTTTTATTATAATACCTTAATGTTTTTCATTTTGTTCTCAGTTCTTTATTATGTAATATCAAACATAAACCCTATTATTGTTTTGTTATTTTAAAGAAAGGTTCAATAAGAAAATGTCAGGGAGAAATTTATGACAGATTTTTGAAGACAGCTTTGCGAGAAAGCTCAAACCTTCACAATTCTTACCCTTAAGAAGGGCTTACTAAAAGATTTTTGAAATCAGAAAGAACATTTTCTTTTCCTTTTTTGTCATTATAAAATACACAACCAACTAAAACGTCCAAGTCCTGTAAACTATTCATTCAAAACAGGTGTGTGCATATTTGTACTTGGAAAACTTGGGTTTTCATCAATGTAAACACTGACTGGTCTGCAGTCATATTTGCATACAGCAGAGGGCGCATTGAGCCTGCTGTAGTTTTGTTGTTTTCATCCGCTAAACGTCCAACAAAGGGTAACAGGATACTGCTCACTCATTCATATTAATTTATTTTTGGTTAAAATCAGTTATTTCCTCCCTATCAAATCAGGATTGAAATTAGAATTCACAGATTAAACTTTTAGCAATAACAGAGTTTTCATAACACAGCCTGCCTTTTCATATCTAACTTTGTCTCCATGGGTTTTTCATCATGATGCTATCTGTTTACATTCAAAGCAGATGACGACAGTATTGCCTTAAGAACCTGTTCAGCAGGTTTTCCAGTTTCTGTTCCTGTCTTATGACCTCTCATGCCACATTTTTTTCTCTCTGGTGCTCTTTAGTGTCTCTTACTTCTCAGAAACACGATAATGGACTAGGTGTCACCTTTTTTAGACCAAATAAGGTTTGAAGGAAGGAGTGGTTCATCTTCACCACCCTGAAATCCCACACTGTTTTAAAACAGTGTCTCTTAATGTTAAAGCAAACAAACTCTTGTTTAAATATGCTGTTTGTGCTGTCATGCAATGAAATACAAATACAGAAGTCTGAATAGTCACAACGCCTTAGAGTATTGCGCTAAATATATAATGTGGGTATGGTCGATACAATTACTGGTAGTCCAAGTTTTCCAGTTTGAGAAAAATAAAAGAATAGCAGAAGGAAAGTATATTCACACTTTAAGTCAAAGTCATTCAGAAAGTTGCCTCCATGTGAGTTAACACTGAAAACTGACCTGCTGATCCAGTTGGACCTAAAGATGCACTTATCAGTGTGAATGCTCTATTCATTTTTGACTTTTAGTCATTTGTTTATTTTAATTTTTTTAAGATGGCCTGATGATAAAACCACACAACTCTGCTTTGTTCTGAGGTTTAAAAGCCTCACAGTGGGTCTGATCATGGACAGTAATAAATCTGCATAGAAACAGGATGTGGATCCTCAAACACAGACACTGTAAGCAGGACTATAATTCCTGCTTCAACTAAAGTTTCTGGCTGGTCATTTTTAGCCCTCACAGTCAAATATCCTGCCAAAAAATATCTGAAAAGCTTGTTGATTTTTTTCAAACTGCTGGAGAACATTTGTCCAAGCATTAGGCCTAGCAGGCAAATATGATGTAAGTCAGATTTTTTGCTCCATATGCGACCTATAGACGTTTTCATGGCAGTCTGAACTAACCAATTCCGATCTTTTCGCCTCCCAAAGGTATCTGATTGTCTGCAAAGCGTTAGCAGACAGAACGTTCATGCCGCATTTTATCCAACTTTTCTATCATTGATGTAAAACATGCATCGTAGAAGCCAGACACACTAAATATGGATGTAAACAATGGCTGAAAGTTAGAATTATGAACATATGAAAGAAGAATGTCACTGAAGTGAATCACATGATGTGATTCACATCATAATACCATAACTTCTGGCTCTTGGTACACATCCAACCAGACTTTCCTACAGAAAGTTCAGTCAATGCTCAACAAAACGTTGTTGTGGTTCATCGTGTTTTATTTTTATTTCCTACTTCTAGTAGCTACCTTTGTGTTATTACACCCTTACAATCTTGTGACAACACTGTCTGTTCCCTTTGCTGAATAACTTTAAAAGTGATGCATAAATGGCTCCATCCATTATTACTCCCGTAAACAGTGGGCCGCTGTGTGACATCAACGTTCTTCTTCTGTGTATGCAGCTCACATGTGGTCATAAATCATTCACACACAGAAGTCTGATTGTGATTTTGCATTGATTCTATGGTGAATATATGTATGTGTGTGTATCTTGTGGTAGGAGCTTTGTTTTTTTTTTTTTTAAATATACTTCTATATCTATATTGTAAAAAAAAAAAATCACAATTTTTATGTTTACACTGTATTTCTTACACTGCCTGAGCTGTTTTTGCAGTTGGCTCTTTTTGGCTTTAATCTCATTGTACATAAGTATAGAGACAATGAAATTAATTCATTCATCCCTTTATTTAGCAGTATGAATGACCACACACACACGCATGCAAACACACGCACACATTTCAGCAGACGAGTCAGAATTGAACATCAAGACTACCTGCGTGAATGTAGTCTTAGTAAGAGTGTATTTTTAAATCTAAGCCTTTATGTTTAATTTTAACACTGTATAGATTGAGGAAATATAAACTAAATTTAAACCTGTCCACCCATTTTTTTATATTTCAATTAGTACTTTATGTGCATAGAGAAAGTTGTCTGGTATTGGGATATTATATACTATCCACTTAAGCATTTAAAAAGTATATTTTCATACAATTATTCCATACAGAAAAAACGAATTGCTTAAATTCATCCTCGAAACCCCTCAGATTAATAAAATGCATTCAATAGATACACTTCTCTCTAGTAACATCATGCTGTTTTACTCAAACTAACCATAAAATGTATTCCCCTCTTTCTGAAATAATACAATTTTCAGTTTTAGTAATTTGAGTTACAGCAGTTTTTTAAATCAGGATTACTTTGCGAAGCATGTAAACGTGGACCACCTGATTTTTAACATTCTATGTAAACTGTCTGGGGAAGGAACATGCATGACGAGGAGTGTTGACTTTTTGTTTTTTAAGAGAAAGACAAATGTAGTTTAGTTTCGCTTTACTGAAACCTGTTATTTTAAGGTTAAGATAATTCCAACCAGCTGGGTGACATCGCGTTGTGACACTATCAGATTTAGAGCATTGTAAAGCAGACAGGCCCGGTAGTATCTGCATTAGACAAGAAAGACAAGACGAGAACATACTTCTTACATTAAACCATGAAACAGAAGCTGGAAATTGTAGCCCTGGTCCTGGGCTTCTTTGGCCTATTTGGGACAATAGCTGTTACTGCTCTGCCTACCTGGAAGGTCTCTGCCTTCATTGGGGCTAATCTTATAGTCATGGAGGAACTGTGGGAAGGCCTGTGGATGACCTGCTACAGACATATTAACATCAAGATGCAGTGCAAGGTCTACGACTCACTATTGATTCTCCCAGCAGAGCTGCAGGCGGCCAGAGGATTCATGTGTGTCTCCATCGCCCTGGTTTTCATTGCCTTGATTGTCACAGCTTTTGGAATCCAGAGGACCAACTGTTGTGGTGACAACATGAAGAGCAAAAACATAATTCTGGCTGTTGGGGGATGTTTGTATCTGATTTCGTTTCTGACCACACTCATTCCTGTCAGCTGGGCGGGTCACTCGATTATCAGGCAGTTCTACAATCCAACTGTCCTGGATGCTCAGAAACGAGAGATAGGACAAGCCATCTTCATCGGCTGGGGAACTTCTGGTGTGTTACTGGCCACTGGGATCATCCTGCTCGTCAGATACAGCAAACGAAGATCCAAAGAAGGAGACCTCTACCATGATGCATACATTATGGAGGAAAAGAGTGCCATCAAAGAGGACAGTGTATATCTTGCCCAGACAGGATCCGGCTTGCATAAATTTCAAGAATATGTGTAAATAATTGTTAATTTTTGCTTTCTGCTGAATGTATTTATTTGCATTTAAAAATTACAATATCTAACCTAAAAAAAACTTCACGAGCTGATTTGCACATGCCTGTCAAAATTAAGGGCTTTGGTGACTCAGGTGTGGCTACTTTACTACAAGCAGTACTGGTAACAAACGTTCTTTACCATTCAACCAATTTTGTACAGAAAATGCATTCATTTATTTAGAGTATTTTTTTTTACTTTTATTTTTAACAAATGCACTTGACATTTTTGTGCTCTGATAAACTAATTTTGGTTAACTGCTCTTGATGAATTTGCTTTTCCATCTCAACATAGGTCATGGTACATTAAAACAACGTGTGTTTTAATGTACAGTCAGCAGTCATTTAGCCAACTTAGTTGACTGCACTGGATTAGAGCTGTGAGTCTGAAGGATTCTATTAATAATGTTTTTAAACTTTGCTATTAATTAAAGCAATCAATTTTCCCCAAAGAAGACAGGTCATTTATATTTTAAAATACATTATTTTAATTGTACACAGTAAACTTAAGGTTTCATTGCATAACATGAAAACATAAATAGATAATTATTATTGCTTTAAGCATGTAATAACTATGTCCTTAATTAAAATAACAACAATACTCTTACTATTTATGTATTTGCAAATAAAAAGCCAGAGTTTTCAAAGGGAAAATGTTGTCTACATTAACAAATAAAACTAAATGGGCCTCAGTTTAATCCTAATTACAACAAAGGATCTATTCTACTATCTGATGTAGTTTACTAAGATTTGAATTTAACTGTATACTAAATAGTATTTATAAATGTTTCTTTTTTGAAAGTATATAATTTATATATTAATGTTATGTAAACAAATACATGTGATTAAAAGAGGATGAAGTAAAGCTTATTGCATTTGAATAACATTGAAGCAGTCAAACTGTCTAATTGTTTCCATACATATCTAGGTAAAAACGCAGCAGACCGAATATGTCTAACGTCAGAGAGTAGTCACTATTTCTTATCTACAATATTCTTTTTTTATTCTTTTTTTATATATTCTTTTTTTTTTTTTTAAATGAGGCATTAGATGTAACTTTCCTGGCATGTCATTAGCTGCTCATCAAGTAGGTTATTTTATGGATAAATGACAAATGTTAAAAGATATTTCTCATTCCATCACAAAAAAAAAGAAGACAACATTTAAAGATTATTAGCTGAAACTGAAATTGAGAGTATCTTTAATTACTCATTCATTAGGAGAAATTATATTTTAAGATACCTACAGTTACAGCAGTACAAGTCAAATATTTTAGGTATTAAGAAGTCCCTAAAAAAAATATAATCTATTTATCCAGATTGGATTATTGATGCACAATGAAACTGGTAGATAGAGGAGTTGTATCATTGAATCACACTTCAAGCCCGAGTGTGCAATGAACAGACTTATTGCTTGCTCATATTTATCAGGGTCCTCTCTTGGGCTTCAAACTTATTAACCACCATTGTTTCATACAAAGTTGATTAGCCACAACCCGATAAGAGTTTTATAAAATTATGTGACAAGTTCAGTTCAGTTCTTGACAATGGTTGCCCCCATCAGGGCTACAGTTCCAAAACAAACATGACAAATTAAACAGCTTCTTTAATGTCAGATAAGCTGAGGTTAAAAAGTTCTGAGAGGTCAAAACGGTCTAATAAAAAGAACCATTTCGAGGTCAGTAACAATAAAATGATTTTTTTCCACCTGAAAATGATGAATTTGAAGCTATCACAATAAATGTATCAGTAACACTTCAATGTGTTAGCAAAGAGTTGAGAAATTCTGGCAAGTGAAACCAATACTCCTCATGTTTCTGCATCCGACACCTTCTTACCAGCTCACTTTACATACAAAATGTAGAGGCTTTGGGAACTTTGACCGGCTTTAGTCGTCCCTATAAAAACATCCATATATGTGCATTTATACAAATGTTTGTTTTGTTTGCTTTGAAAATTGATACGTATCCAAATCTAAATATAATCATTTTCCAGACAAGATAGACCACTTCATGACCCATGTATATTTGAACTCTTTCCCAATCCTGTGTAAATCAGATATTTTTCAGTTCTTTCTCCAGCTAATATTTCACACAGAAATTGATTATCTTCAACTTATCAAATGATTGCACTTTTCACATATAACAAAAAACACAAAAATACCCCCCACTAAATAGTCAACTGAAAGCCAGAGCAGTTTCACTTGCAATTGAACAAGGAGTACTCCTTTGTTACCACCTATCTGATGGGTGCAGGGCAGATGAACCGGTCAGGCTGCATTGCATCATTTGCATGTTTTTGTGGGTGTATATGTTGTGTTCATCATTCTTTTCTTCAGACTTGCCTCCGGAGCTGTAAGAGTAAAGCCAGAGAGAGCATCTTTGGCTTCTTGTGCTTCCTGCAATGGCCTCTTACACAGCCTACAGTGGCTATACCAAGCCACCAATGTCCTATGCCGAGTCTTACTATGACCCAAATTTGCAGAAGCCACCCCAGACCTACACGGATTACCAAAATAACCCAGATTACCAGGACTCTGTTTACGAGGAAAAAAAAAGAGCTGAGAAGAGGAAACGCCGTAATGAAGTCTGCTGTGAGATTGTGGCTCTCATCATTGGTTTTCTTGGACTGATAGGAGTAGCAGCGGTGACTGGCTTGCCCATGTGGAAGGTAACAGCTTTCATTCAGGAAAACATCATTGTGATGGAAACTCGCTGGGAAGGTTTGTGGATGAACTGCTACAGACAAGCCAACATAAGGATGCAGTGCAAGGTGTACGATTCCCTGCTGTACCTGCCACCAGATCTTCAAGCAGCCAGAGGCCTCATGTGCAGCTCTGTGGCTCTCACAGCCTTCGCCCTGGTTGTTTCAGCGGTGGGAATGAAATGTACCAAGATGGTGGACCACCGTGCTCGAACAAAACACATTGTTCTTGTGACTGGAGGCTGTCTCTTCCTCCTGGGCTGTGTCACAACCCTGATTCCAGTGTCCTGGACTGGCCACGTCATCATCCAGGACTTCTATAACCCACTGCTGATTGATGCCCAACGAAGAGAGCTCGGGGAAGCTCTGTACATCGGCTGGATGACGTCTGGTTTGCTTTTCACAGCTGGAGTGATCCTGCTGTGCCGCCATGCTCCACGCACCAATGCAGAAGAGGAGAGGGTCATATACAACCCTGGAAGTGTCTATCAACCTGCATACACATACCAGCCATACTCATACCAACCAGAATACAACTACCAACCTGCATACCCTGCACCCCCACTAAGATCTGTGGGATATGCTCCGAGTCAGTACTAGTTGATTTTTGGACCTGATTTTTAAACCAGAAAAATATGGCTCAAATGAAAAGGATGATGGAGTGACAAAGACATGGGATAACTGGACAAGGCCCATTTATTACTTTAAAAAGTCTATTGCTAAGACTGAAATGTTTTATGAATGTAATTGAGTTTGATCATGAAGACCTTTGCTGAAATGATTGTCTTTGTTTTACTGCATCTATTGTGTGGGTGTTTTGCACTCTTCATAATGTATAAAGCAGCGATGTGACAATGTCTTTACAGAATCTGCACGCATGCTCATTTGAGTTAAAATTATGCACTAGCTTTTTTTCATACTTGTAGGTAACTTCTGTTTACTTGTGAGATTGTGTATATAGACTTTTTTCAAAACCGATACTGAAAAACTATATCAGCTGTTATACAAAATAAAAAAAATGGTAATAAAAGTTGTTTGTTTTCATCAGTTTTATTTCTTTAACCCAACAATCATTTCTCCAAAAGCTTTGTTTGTCTGGGAATGTAGATATTCCTGCCGAAACTCCGGTTGTTTCACTTACGGGTGTGTCATCTTAATCATTGCCAGTAGAAATGTGCCCAAACCAGTAAAAGCAGGCTTTACAAGCACATCTAAAAAAAGCCAAGGCACTGAAAGATTATGTCTCAACAACTTAAAAGGTTCAACTTCCAGATTTCAGCTACAGACTAACATGACAGACAAGAAGAAATTGTCAATACAATTCAGAAAGAACACATTCTGTCAACTTAAAAATACACGATTAAAGCAATTATGCAAAAATATTAAAATCTATTTAATTATGTCTACAAAAGCCCTAACGTGTGAAATCTGATATTTTTGTTGTCATATTACACAATATCATCATGATGTATAAGGTTTTACGAAAACAGGTTCATGTTTACTATCACCTGAATGTAATAAATAATAATCTCCCAAATAATTAAAACTAAAATAAATAAATAGGTGTAAAGACAATTTTAGAATATAAAAAGCAATTTAAAAAGTAGCAAAAAAATAGCTAAATGTTAGATAAAATACAATATTAATTGAAAAACAATTACAATTCTATTAAGACATAGTTTAACATAACAAAAATGTTATAGGTTACACCAGTGGTTCCCAAACCTTTTCTCCTGGGCCCTCCAGTGGTTTCCAAACATTTTTGGGGCCCCCCCTATGGATTACAATAGGGAGAGATAGACTCTGGTTGAACGATGGGTGTGACCCGGGAGGGGGTTGGGTAGAGAGACTCGCTGTTTGAGACTCCATGTTATACGATGTGTGTCGCGGGGGACGGTGGGGAGGGCGGGGGTAGACAAGCTCGCTCATCCATACTGCTTCCCACACCCCCCCTGCAATGGCACAGTGTCATATTACACACCCCACAGTTTGGGAACCTCTGGATTACACAATCATGGGGGGGACTGCTGTCTTGACAGATATTCAGCAGACAGTCACTGACACCCCACGGTTTTTAATTTTTTTTATATACATTTTTAAGATTATTTAAAGAACTAGTGGATTTTATTAGATAGCAAGAGTCTGGGGTCAACTTATAGGTTGTCAAACTGAGGGAGATTGACCCCATGGGAAACTAAAACAAAGAATGATTGAAATTGGACTTTTTGAATACAATGTTTCATGTGATTCTCAGAAATGCCATTATGATTAACCTGGAATGACAGGGCTTGTAGAAGCAGCCCAGATGTACTGATATTTTAAAGATAAATAATTCTGTGATCACTATAAATGCAACTAAAGCAAGCATGGTGGCTAATATGGCAGGTTGAAGATGAAGTTTGCCTCTTTCCTTTTTCTGAGATGCGATCGGCGAGCGCATGTGCAACAGCAGCAGGAAGAACCCCATAAAGTCTACCACAAAAAGAGGAACATTGGGCTTTCCTTCCAAGCCTTCATCATGGTCACATTAAGACAGACTCACAACAAAGCACAAAGTGAATCTACGACCTGCAGTCAGCCAAATGCTGTTTTGCGTATGAGGAATCAACCTCAATAATTTTGAAAGACTCTGACTTGGGCCTCTATTGCTGGCTGAGGCAATAGAAGCTCAAGGCAAATAACCAAGGCAAAAGCAAATACTCTTTTCTTCAACAAGGACTTCTGTCATTATCTAGTAAACAGGGGTCACAGACAATCATCTGAGGACTGCTTCTTGCTTCCTGTTGCCTGGTCCTCCTGCCTGAGCTTATTTCTAGACTGGCATTGAGGTTTGAAGTCCATGATGAGTTTCTAGTGGGCTGCTGGGCTTCTCAGCCTGACTAATTCATGGGGAAGAAAGCAGGGTGGGACACTCAGATTTAGGTCGTTAGAAACCAGGAGAGTCTTCCTGGTCAGGTCAGTTTAAGTAGAGTTTTTCTCAGTCCTGAACAGTTTAATATTCAGCATGCTTAGGAACTCATATTACCCGTCAGATGGAGTGCTGGTAGTGTGTTGCTCCTTCGTAGTAAGAGGAGTAGAGGGGAGGGGGTATGCATGTGCAGCAATAAGGTTTGCTCAGGATGCGGTGTGGGTAGGGTCGGTGCTTTTAAAGCCACCACATGTAAGCTAACTCAAAAGATTTCAAAACTGCTCTGTTTCTCCAGAAATAAGGACAGAAGCATTTTACCTGGCTAAAGGAGAGAAAAAGAAAATAAGGGCTTCTGCCCTTGTTGCTGCAGCAACAAGGGCAGAAGCATTTTACCTGGGCAAAGGAGGGAAGGATCACTTGTCGGTAGTTCAAACTAAAGTTTTTTTTTGTTTTGATGATAGTTTTTTTTATTCATTTTTTAAAATTCATTTTGGAAGTCAAATTTACAGATAAAACCTGCTGAAATCAGCAGATAAAATGCTAATATATTATAAAAAAGTATTGACTTGCATAAAAGTCTTAGTTTTTTCCCCTCAATACTTTCTTGTAAAGAGATATCCAAGAATGTAAATGGATACCTCTGAATAATCAAAGTAGCAGCGTACTGGTGTTGGTGTACAGAGGTTCAAAACACACAAAGGACTCCGTCTCCTAGCTACAAGTACAAATTCCCACCCCTTCCCATTATAACATCCAGTGGGAAGAGGTTGTACAAGTGAACAACAACCTGCTCCTCCTCCATCTGATTGAACTGCCTCTCAACAGAAAAAAATTACTGCACTGAGCTATATCCAAATAGTGTCCAACTGCTATTGCGCCTATGAACTTGGATGAGTGACTAGAGACAGAATGGCCAACTCAACATTGGAAATAGTGGCACTTTTACTGTCCCTGATTGGTCTGATTGGAGCAGCTGCTAGCACCGGAATGCCAATGTGGCGGGTCACAGCCTTCATTGGGGAGAATATCATCGTGTTTGAGACTCGCTACGAGGGCTTGTGGATGAACTGCTTTCGCCAAGCTAACATACGGATGCAGTGTAAAGTCTATGACTCTCTGCTGGCCCTTCCCCAAGACCTGCAGGCTGCAAGAGGGTTAATGTGCTGCTCTCTGGCTCTGGCTGCCATTGGTCTGCTGATCAGTTTGGTCGGGATGCAGTGCACAGCGTGCATCAGGAACAACAATCGAGCCAAGAGACTGGTCCTCATCATTGCAGGAAGCATGATTTTAATGGCTTGCATTTGTGACCTTATTCCTGTGTCCTGGACAGGCCATGTCATCATTCAGGACTTCTACAACCCGTTGCTGATCGATGCCCAGCGCAGGGAGCTTGGAGAAGCTCTCTATATTGGTTGGGTGGCGGGTGCTTTCTTGTTTGCTGGAGGGTGCATTTTTGTCTGCTGCAATATACAGTCTGAAGATGAAAAACCAGAGAAGTACATGTACTCAAAAACCTCAGGGTACAGGGCCTACAACCCACAGCCACCACTACAGCCTCTACAGCCTCAGCAGCTGGTGTTTCTCCCTCGATCCGAACCTCACTCAGTGCTGTCAAGACATCCGTCAACCGTCTACAGTTACGAATCTAGATACCCCTCTGTGCACAGTGGAGTTGCCTATCTGTGAACCCTTAAAATATTTTTTTTCCTGGCATGGTGGTACAAGGTAAAAACACTTAATTTAAATTCTTAATTAGAGGTAAAATGTCAATACCATGGATAATTAAAGACATTTTATGTATTCATTTAAGTGTACTTATATTGTTTTGTAAAAAAAAAAAAAAAACTGTTTAGAATAGGTTTATGTATATTTAATCGTTTGTGCAAGTGAAATGTTATACTTGTATTGTCAAAATGGGGCGAAATATTGAGAATCTGTATGTTGTGTATATCTATTATGCAATCTTCAGCCATTTGGTAATGTAACAGAAGTGTATGTGTGTTCACTGGTGAAATGTATATTATTGCTGTTGTATGATTCATGCAGTTTAAGTGACAAAAAACATCTTAAATTGTGTTTTACGAGCCAAAACTTCACCAGAATTACAAACCTCAATAAGGCCCTTGTTTTCCCAAAACTTCCGGTACCAGTTTCACCCAGTGTTATTTACAAATTCAAACAATGGCAGGTGTACCATAATGACTTAGAAAGTACAAGTGAAAACATTGACTGATTGTGTTACATTAAATCTAATATATGTATAAAAAAATAATAATTAAAATCTATTTAATCTGACTATTGACTAAAGATAGGCATTCTATAATGCTTTCTTGGGAGCTACTGAAAAGGAAGTACAAGCATAAGATTCTCAGATAACACTCGTCACTATGGGCGTGGACGCAAAGGTAACTCGACCAAACCAAGTAAACATACAAAGGGATCATGTGACCAGAATATGCAAGTCACTTTGAATTTAGACTAACACATCCCTGTTATTTTGTTCGTTGAGATTGTAGTTTTTGAAATATATTTTTTTCTGAAAAGTGTATAAATGATCAAGCCAAGCTTTAAGGTGACAGCATTTCAATTTCTAGAAGAAGCACAACTTGTTTCTGTAACCTTAAATACAATGAAATGTTGACACTTGCATATGTGTTCTGCTATTTCAAACAAACACAATTTCAAATGTAATTGTGTATCACTGGTCTTAATATGTCAGAAAACATATGTTTTTTCCTATAGGGTGAACCTCTTATTTCATCATTTCAAGCTCAATTCTGCTCTCCGGTGGACAAAGCAGAAAGCTGTCACTGTTGTTCATTTTACAGTATACTGATTTTTGTTTGTTTTATATGACATTTATCACATTTAAATAAAAATCTGACATTGTTAATTGTTGGAGTTGTGCGTTATTTTTACTCAGAAGTTATGCTTGAGATAAATGATCAGTGTCTTGCCCACATGAACTGCTTACCTGTATACACAAAATAAGAACACATCCTCTGTACCTGCATCTCTCCAAGCCAATCAGGTGATGGTAAAGCATCTTTCCCATAACAAACAACCCCGTTCAGCAAACGGTTAGGACAAAGCCTCACTCCCTGGACATACCTTCACCTTAAATTAATTTTTTCTTCAAAGATCCTGATAAAGATCAACAGTACCCGTTTTTCTCTTTTTCTGCCTGCAAGATCATAAAAATTTTGGACTTACACATAGGAGTCTTGAATAAAAAAACAATGATTCGCGGCATTTCTGAGATCGCAGCGATGTGTGTTGGACTGATTGGACTGATCGGCGCCTCTGCTACGACTGGCTTGCCTATGTGGAAGGTCACCGCTTTCATAGGAGCAAACATCATTGTGATGGAGACGCGCTGGGAGGGCTTGTGGATGAACTGCTACAGACAGGCAAACATCAGGATGCAGTGTAAGGTGTACGACTCTTTGTTGTATCTGCCCCCTGATCTGCAGGCTGCCAGGGGTCTGATGTGCTGTTCTGTAGCCTTGTCAGGATTAGGGCTCTTGGTAGCTCTAGCAGGGATGAAATGCATTTCCTGCTTTCAAGGTAACAAATGGGCTAAAACAATTATTCTAATGGTTGCTGGAGCAATGCAGTTCATGGCCTGTATTTGTGTTTTTATACCCGTGTCTTGGACTGGTCATGTCATTATAAGTGATTTTTACAATCCACTGCTGATTGATGCCGAGAGGAGAGAACTGGGAGAAGCTCTTTACATCGGTTGGGTGACGGGAGCCTTACTTTTTGCCTCAGCTTTACTGTTTGTCTGTAGACGGATACCCTCAGAAAAAGGGTCATTTGATGTATATCCCCCACTTAAACTGCTAAATTACAAGACAGAGGCGAACAGACCTGCAATGACAAGATATCACCCCATCTCCAGCATTCCAAGTATCCAGTCGGATGCACATCAAAGTTCTCTTGAGAGCAACAGCTTGGTTGGGCAACAAAATGTATTTCCACCACAAAATGTCCCTCAAGTAATAACAAGCAATGGAGCGCTGATGAACCCAACTATTGTCTACACTCCTGGTCCTCCTGAAAATGCATCAATTCTCTATCAAAGAAGCATGGCTCATCAATCTTCAGTGCGGAGCTCTCACCACCCTGGAAGCATATACACCCCAGGAAACTCTTTATACGTGACCCAAAACCCTACTCTGTATACAACAACTTACACCGGCAATACACCTTCATCTTTCCAGTCAAGCTTTCATCCTGTTGCACAAACTCCTGTTTTCATAGCCTATAAGGAATCCATGGTTCACCCAGAGTCTCCCTGCCTCAGCCACAGTGGAGTGTACATATAAAGTAAAGTTTATATGTAAACTTAAGTAAACTTATATGTAAAACTAAAGTTAATGAAAAAGAAATTTTCTTGAGCTATAAACCACTTAAGATCACATAATTCTCATATGGGTTTATTTCTTCAATGTATCAAACCTGCTCTTGGGAACATAAGTTGGGAACATGCATTGTGCTTTTTCACTTTTTTTTAATTGTTTTGGTTTATTTTATATAGTAAATTTGTAGTAAGAATATAATTAATCTATACTTATTAATGTAATTTTTTTGCCATAACTTTAAGAAAACAGCCTGATCAATACTTATTATTGGAAATTATTTCAACTTTTTATGAGATTTAGGATCAATGTAAAAACAATCATTTTGTGATTTTTGTTAAAAAATAATTTTGTACTGTTTATTAAAAGCATATCCCGATATGTAAACGCTTCACTTCTTTCTTACAGGTTGGCCTGAGGCCCAAAATATAAATGAAAATCTAATGGTGACAACTAAGTATTAAAACGCACAAATAATTATGTAAAAAAAATTAAAAACATAAATTTTGTTAGTACTTTGTGTCTACAATATCACAAAATATTGGTGGTGTCTACTGTTGTTGACTATTTGCACAACCACCCAAAAAATTAAAAAGAAGGACGTGAATTTGGTACATTTGTACGAGACAAAAAAATCCAACAAAGACACTGCTGGCCTTTAGCTTCAATAAGTCAAATGCAAGAGGTTTAATGTCCTGTGCTGTGACTCTGGTTGGCCTTTGCTGATTAGTTTGTTTTTGATGCAGAGTACATTACGAGTCATGAACAATGAACAAGCTAAGAGACTCGTCATTCAGAAAGATGATAATATATATATTTTACATTTTTAGCCCTAAATATGTTCAGGACACACCACCTCCTCATCGTGGACTTCTACAAGGTCAATGCCACAACAGCTGGTACTTATACGACAACCACGAGGTGTTATAGAACGAATGAGGTGAATGAAGAACGAATGAAGAATTAAGTAGTTTCCCTGGCTATTTCTCAGACTGAAACAGAACTAAAATAGATTCACAGACAGAAATATCATTGCACAAGGAAAATCTAAGCACATGAAGCCCAAAAGAGCTAAAAATACAATAAAAACATCAACAACCTAAATAAGAAGGAGGTATTGCACTAAAAAAACAAAACATTAAAAATCATTCTTGCTACTAAAAGAATCAGTAGCCTGGTTTATGAGGCCATTCTCCTGGCCAAGGTATTGTGTATCCTAATGGCAGTGAGGACAAAATATCTTCTTAACCTCTCAATCCTCAAATGCGGTGGGATTAAGCTCTTCCTGTGGTGGCATTTCTGCCCCATCAAGATGTTCTGGAGGAGGTGTTTACCATGAGGGACAGCGCTGTACGTGCTCATCCTTCTCACCACCACGTTTTATAAAAAAAAAAGAAAAAAGAAAAAATGAAATAAAACTGACATTGAAAATACATTCAAGCAACCTTAATACAATAAAAACAGATATCAAAGTTTGTCAGTATTTCATTTTAAATGTCAGAAAATGCCAGAAACTCCAATCCTATTTGACATACTAGGAACCTCTATTTTCATCAACTCAAAGCTCTTCTCTGCTCCCCAGTGGACAAAACAGGAAAGTGAGTTGTGTTTAAAGAAGTCTGAGTTGTTCATTTTACTGTGTGCTGATCTTTCTTTCTCACATATAAATACAGAAAAAAACAGACCTTCTTAATTCATTCCTAAGGTTGTAATTTTTTTACTTTGGTATTATTATTTGTTTCTACTGCTGAAGAAGCTAACATTCAAGTGCTATTCTCTCATGAACTGGTAAACTGTAAACACAACACAAGCACATATCGTCTTTGCCTGCATTGTCAGAACACCATTGGAAGCTAGTGTAATTGCTGTAATGCCATCAAATTCTTTTCCACTTGATTTTTTTTTTTATTGAATATTTTTTTTCTTTCAAGATTTACACTAACTTGAACTACATATAAATGCATGCCACATTTTGGACAAGGTCAGCTAAAATCTGCTGTCATAATTTCCACCATAGTAGACAGTGCCAAGTGACACTAAGGGGAACAACTAAGTGTGGGGAGGACCAGTATGTTTCTTTTTTATGAATTTTGACAGGGAAAAATATTCACATGATCTGAACATAGGTCAAGATGACTTAATGTGGGGTGATTTATCTATTTGCTTACTGTTATAGTTAACATATGATTTTATGGCATTCCTGTGCTTTTAGCAGTTGTATTTATGATCCGACAGTCTTACAAAACAATTCTGTATTATGTTTATTTACCGTTTCTGAATCTTTATGAAGCACTGTTGTATAGATTTCAGTTTCCTTCATAAGCAAACATGATCTATGATGTAATTTAATGTATATAGAACTAATAAGTTTTAGACTGCATACGCAAACTGTAAATTTATGGTAATAATATGAACAGACAATACATTTGACCCAATCAAAATTTATTAGAAAAAACAAATCATCTTTCAGGAACATTATAGACACCAAATATTTGCATTGATTGTATAAAAATAACATCATTGTTTTAATTAATTACGTTAAACTTTTTCCGTTTCATCAATGAAATCAATGCTAGAATAAAGAAACAATACTTTAGATTTGTTTTGTCCTTTTTTAGAATCAGAAGATTATGCACAATTCCTTAGTAGTTGCTGGAATTGCCTTTTAATATCCATGACTTGGCTTAAACATTTGCAGTATCATTCAAAAAGCTTCTCACAATAGTTTGCCTGAACTGATGTAATGCAGTCATCAAACTTCTCTGGGTTGTGTGGTATTTTATTAAATACCAAATTTAGATGGCAGGTTATTCAGAGATAATATATTGTCCATAGTTATGAATGTATTAATGGTTGTTTGTCTCATGTGCTTTTGTCTCGGGCAACTTGTTTAAGGTGCATCCTACCTGTTGACAACTGGAGATGAGCACCACCCTTCCTAATCACTGATAGAAAATGGATGGATGTTTATCAAAAGAAATTTCTGAGTTACATAAACTTGATAGTAAATAGGTATATTTTGCATAATAAAGCAGATTAACATGATTAACTTGGTGTAATTTGTTTTTTTTTTCTTGTTACCCTGAAGAGGGACAGTTTACAAAAGATAAGTTAGTCCAAGTCGAAGGTTCTTGTATGTATAGATAGATAGATAGATAGATAGATAGATAGATAGATAGATAGATAGATAGATAGATAGATAGATAGATAGATAGA
>CAEGAE010002239.1:0-142203 GCA_903067095.1 Girardinus metallicus
TCCCATTCATTTTCAATCCTAGTCCAAGTCTGGCTAGGTAGGTGGTGGCGAGCTGGGACTTGGTTCTACCTCCTCCCAAGTGGACAGACATGTGCTATTTATCAGCCCTGAGCAAAGGGTGGCTTTTCATTTAGCAAAAGAATGTGTGTGTGTGTGTGTGCGCGTGTGTGTGTGTGTGTGTGTGTTATTTTAAGTAATTTTATGATTTTTTTTTTTTAATGTTACAATAACTTCCTGATTTCTTTACCTAAAAATGTGATAAAACGTTCCTATAGCACCATAAGGAACCTCTATCAGGGTTTCCCTGAGTGTTTTATAAGCCTGGCGGGCCACCAGGCTTTACTTATGCCCCCACCAGACTAGGCATCGCTTATTTATTTAAGTCTTTTTAAAATGTTTGCATTTTTTTCAGACTTTACAGTTGGTGTTCAGGTGTTAATCTTCCAATATTTCAATAATGTATAATTATCATTTGATATTTCCAAATTTCCTGTCAACTAACATTTTTTAACTCAAAAACACGACGGGCCGCTGGAAGAATGACTGCCGAGCGCGCCAACCACCAGGCTTAGCGAGTTTTCAGGAGGAAACCTTGCTCTATTACGAAACTAGATGGATTATCTGTAGAAATCATGATGAACACAATATTTTCTGTAGTGTCTACTTAGACTGGAGCGCATTTGGAGAAAAACAGAGGAGGAAGCATAGAGTAGAAAACGCTTAATAGAGGAGGAAACACTGAAGAGGAAACAGTGAGGAGAGGTTGACATTTTGAGGAGGAAACACTTACTTTGCTGATAAGCTCTTCAGAAAGTAGCCCATGACCTTCAGGGCCTGGACTCTTATCCCTTCATTTTTGGAGGCCAGCAGCTTGTAGATAACCCTGAGTACATTTTAAATAACATTTTAAATAAATAATAACAAGCCAAGTCCTACACTAGCGTAAGCACATATCTAAAAGAGTCTGTAATCACCGGATTCCGTTTCTCTGGTCGAAGGCTTGGACCATGGTGCCGGGGTGTTCAGACATCAGAGCCACCAACAACTGCAGCACATCCATCAGGTTTTCATCCTGAGGAACAGAGAGGAAGCAGGCAAAAGCTGAAGCTATCACCACCGTCTATCTGCAGCTACTTAAGATCAGCTGCCTGATCACTCACTGATGCCTACAATCACACCTGCAGTAGCAGCAAAACGTTCAATAACACAGAGATGATTCACTGAAGTTGTTTTTGGAACAGTATTTTACTCCTGCAATACCTCCAGCTGAGCATCTTTCTACTCTATATTTGACTTTTTTGTAACCTAACGTGAAACAAATCCAGATATGATATGAAAACAAGCAGGTTTTAAATATTAAAATCAAGTAAGAGAGCCTGGAGTCGCGGTGAACGTTTGCTGCAGGCTGCGGCAGTGTCATGTCGCCATCTGGTGGTCAAGTCTTTGTCTGCTCACCTCGTGCATGGTAAGGAGGTAGTTGAGGATGCTCTGCAGCTCGTCTTCCTTCACCCCATGATCCTGAAACAAATCCACACCTGAGTTACAGCGAACCTGCCTGACCTCAGCAGGAAACTGTTTAATGGTGAGTAAAAAAAACTTTTAACAGTTGTGTTTGTAAACTTTGTTCTAACTTTTTAGGACAGTTTCCAAGATATACAATTGTAATACACAACTTTCACTAGAGAACCAATATATGGTGTTTTCTTATTATGTGATCTGATACAAGGTTATTAGAAAACTTAAGAAAAAAAATCTTATTTTAGGAACCGATTATTAAAGTGGCGGTATTCTGTGTTTTACAGGTACATAGTGCTTTTTACCACACACTCTCAAGTAATTATGTTAACTTCAGTTGTTAAAAAAATTGCTACCAAATATGACTTAAAAGTAATTTGACTGCAATTTAACGACTTAAAATTTTGTCTCTGCCTTTTTAAGAAACTCCTGCACTTTCTAAAACTCCCCTTTCAGGGAGTCATCACAACAAGGCTCGTCTATAAACTCTTTAACAGTGGTTTTACCAGCGTTGCACTGAGAAGTAGCTTCTATAAACAGCTCAGCAGGTGTTCAGTTCCACAGGTGTTTGCTAATTGCTGCTGGCTAGTCTGAAGGAGCTGAGTGGAGGGCTGCTGCTTTGTGAGGCAGAAGCTTGGAAGCACAGCAACTGCAGCTCTGAGGAGGAACTACATCCTCAAAGGCAGGACCAGGTCTAGCCAGGCGATTTGCTCAACTGAGTGGTTACCATGGAGATTAAAGGATTTCTCAAACGTGCATTAAAAACAATTTTTAAGAAAACCAAGGAAACTCCAGGTATGTTTTTCATGAACACTTTCATAAAATGATGTAAAATTGAAAAAGACAAATTTATATGATTATATTACGCTGCCCCTTTAAAATGAGCTTACCTTCATAATGAGCTGCTTGATGAAGAGCAGCAGAAAGGCTCGCAGAGAGAGCATCTCCTTCTGATTGGGCCGCGGACCGTCTGAAAACACACACACACACACGCACATACCATCAACTGGGTCAGTTCCTCTGAATGCCTGTTTTTTCTGTGACAGGAAAATGTGTTCACATGCCACAGCTCCTTAATGAGAATAAAAATAACCTGAAAGATGTTCGTCTTAACAGATCTTAATATATTTTTTTGTGACCCCCTAAAGACATTTAGCCTCTCTGTGAATCAGCCTGAAAGCAACTGAGAAACTTCTGCATTGGTAGTAATAGTTCAATTAGTAAAATGACTAAAGAAGCTGAGGTGATATGGAACTTTATTATTTCTGGTTATTGCTCCTGAATGAGATTCTACAAGCTGTTAGAGCGTTTTCTCCTGTTTTAAAGGTGACCGTCACATTAAAAGCAAACGCAGGAAAACAATGAAGAAGAAAAGAACAGGAAGTGGTCTTACCGACGCCTTTGGGTACGACTCCGCTGCGGTCGTAGGGGTTGACCACCCAATAGAAGTACTTCAGGGTGTGCATGACCTGCAGCACGGTGCCCACCCTGCGGACGGCGTTATAAATGGTCACCGTGCTGATGAACTCTGTCGCCAGGTAGGTGTAGAGCATCAGCTGCACCTGCACAGATCAGGAAAGATGCTTTCATCATCATCATCAACTTTATTTATAAGGCACAGCTGAAACGAAGGGCTGAACATCAGTAATAAATGAACAAGATAAAAGAAAGTACAAAAATAAAGTGTCGAAGCTAAGCACACAATAATGAATGAAAAACTCGATCCAAAGCACAATAAAACTACGTAGATAAACAGATCAAATCAATACCAGTGAAGATTTAGTAAAATCAAGCCTCAGTTGAGTTGCAGGCCAGTGAGTAAAGTTTATATTTCAGATAGGATTTAAAAACGGACAGTGGTTCAGCGCACAGGCAGCTCAGAGGAGGAGCTGCGTCCTCGAAGGCGGGGCTAGGCCCACCGAAGCGTTTAATCAGCTGAATGGTTGCCACGGGAGATTAAAGAATTTCTCTAACATGCATGTAAGAATCAAAGTAACACTCCAGGCATGTTTTTAATGAGAGAATAAAATTACAACACGATGTCAAGCTCAAAAACGTTTTACATAATAAGACATCTTTAAATAAATGATCATGAATACAGCATAGGTTCTACTTTATGCTGGTCTAATAAATAAAAGACTGTCTGTGGATACAATGTGACAAAATGCAAAAAGATTTAAGGGGCATAAAAAGTTTTTCAGGTCAGTCTACAGTTATGATTTTCTAATTTCTCAATAATCCTTCTCTCAGGAGCTTCTGCATGTTTCCCCCAAAAATCTTTTGACCTTGTACTAAAAAAAATATCAAAAGCTATAAAAGGAGCCATGGAAATAAAGATGGAAAACTTTAAGCTCAACGCTCGTGAGCTTGGTTTACTTCAGAGACTGGTCCATCTCCAGAGTTGATTGAGCTCTGTAAAAACAGGAGCTCTGGAGTTTATGGGTGTGGCTGTGTTACCTTGGCAGGGGCGTGGATCCAGATGGCTGGGTTGAACAGAATGTGATCGCACAGCTGCTTGAGTAAGTAGATACCGTTCTGCAGGTTGCTGAGGTATCTGGAGAAGGCCAGGACAATGTCCAGGACGGGCCGCGTTACATGCACCTTGGAGGACTGCAGCACAGAGATGGAGGAATACATGGCAAGTGGGCTTCAACTGCGTCTTCTTACAAAGGTAAGGCTAAGTGGAAAAACATCATCCGGACAGGGCCGGATGTTTAGAGAGGTCACCTTCTCCAGCGTGTAGCCGATGACGAGGAAGCCCTTGCAGGCCAAAACCTGCTCCTGCATAGCCACGGAGTTCTTCAAGAGCTCCATCATGAAGGATAGCAGCGTGCAGCTACTCGCCAACACACACAGAGACAGAGACAGACAGCAGATTAGATAGAGACAATAATCTGTGAGTTGCTGGGAAAGCTCACAGATTATTGTGAGCTTTCCCACAAATCTTATGGGACATGAAGGCAGGCTGGACTGGAGTGAGGACAGATCTCAGACCAACACTGACCAACATATTTGATGTGTAATGACTTTGGTGATGACACTCATCAAAATATAATGTTTGATACTGGTCTTTTTGTTGTTTTTTTCCAATTGTTGACTGTATTGCGTTTCTTATGACTTTGTATTTTGTGTTTTTATAATGTGAGGCATTTTGAACAGCCTGGTTCCTAAAATGTGCTACACAAATAAACTTGATCGACTGAAAGACTGGAGATGCACAGATCAGACATAAATAAATATCTGAATCGGTCCAAATATTGAAAAAAATTCTAGTACAGATATCGGTGCCCGATCCATAATTCTATACTTTGTGTTCTTAGCAATGCTTTATTACTTTATTTTACATCATATCTAGAATTCCTAATTGCCTTTTCTGATCCGTTTGAAAGAATGTTTGTTACCGTTTATTGTTTACACATTTCACCTTCACTAAGGTCGTCAATCTTTTGTTTTTGTCACTTTCAGATTCTTTATTATTTATTTCACATTGGCTGTTCTACTCCTAATTGCACTCCCTGAACAAATTAAAGTTGTGTTGTTTTCACATGTTTGATCAGGCTTATGAAGCTGTACTAATGCAGAGTTAGCAAATAAATTTGTGATTCAGTACATTTCTGTCTGCATAAAAAAAAAAAAAAATCCAGCGCTGTTTTTCTGAATCGTGTCAGCCGATGATAAACCTCAGATATCGATATCAGAAGTGAAAAAAGTGGATTGGTGCATCCCTACTCTAGACCAAACTATAAAAACTGCTAGAAAGATTCGTTTCTCAGTCAGATGGTTGTAGTAAAACCAGTTGTTCTTTCTCTGAAGAGAGAATTTAATGACATGCAAAACTGAAGCAAACAACTAATACTTAACTCTCAACCTGCTCATAAGGCTGTTTAGCTGAGCAAACTGAGAGGAGAAGCAGGTTGTGAGGTTTTTACCAGACAGATGTGTCGGGCTCCTGACTGCAGGGCTGCCAATAATCCAGCTGTGCAAACAGAGGGAAGAGGACCTGGACGCCACCGATGGAGTGGATGCCACTCTGCACTGAGTGAGTCACCACAGCCTTCACGTCCTACAACACACACATCGTAGCATTACGAGAAATCTTTTTGCGTTCATGTGAAAGTCATAAATTTTAATGCCGACAGCAGCAGAGTTGAGGTTAGAGTTGCCACATTGCGTTTCATTTGTCAAAAATAAAAAGTCAAAACAATAAATTTTGATCAACAATAATCCAGTTTCCCTTGATCGGTTCCCACCAAAGTATAAATGTTTTTATCCAATATAACAAGCGCCATAAAACTGAAGACCCGGTGCATATTATTTTCCTTTTAGGGTCAATGTTTGGTACGTTTAACTGGACAAAACAAACTTTGAAATCAGACATCAAAGTAAACCGGAAATCGCAAGTGGCTGATAAAACCTTGATCTCTGCATATCCACTTTTAATTTTATTATTTAACAATTTTACTATGAAGTATCACTACTGCTGAGTAACATTTCTGGTTATTCTACCCACCGTGAGTATTTAAATTTAAACACATTTAAAATGAATTATCGTCATTATGGTTGTCTATCCTGACAGAACTTGCGCTGACAAAACGTTCCCCATCTCCACAAAACTGAATAAATGGGTCATAGATTCATTCATATTGTACACAGAACGTGTGTGTCCGTATACTGGGTGTGTGTGTGTTGAATGAAACCATATGAACAGATTCTAACAACTTCAATCTTGTGTTTCCAACCCCAGCTGTTTGGTTACCTGCAGCATGAGAGCGTGTGGAGAGTGGACAAAGATGGAGGCGTTGTCCTTTGGGGAGGACTCCAGGCAGAGCTGGGCGTCTGTGGCGCAGGGGTTGTAGGTGAAGGCGATGCTGGAGGCCAGCTTGCCGTCGTACAGCAGCGTCTTATGATGCTCCGCAAACAGCAGGTCACTCTCCGCCCTGTGCTTGAACGTTCCCTGCGTGACAGGAAAAAAAATGAAATGAGGGAAATGCGTCGGACGAGAGGAGATTCGATTCCAACGGGTTTTTCCACAAGTCTCTTTCATCTCCCCAGATTCAGTCATATTCTGCAGTTATCGGTGCACGGGGTTTGTGTGTCAGTGTGAACCTGGTAGCCGGGGCCCAGCTGATAGACGGCCAGGATCTGAGCGGCGCTGAGAGCTTCTGCAAACAGGTAAACGGCGCCCATCTGTCCACAGAAGACACGGTTCACGTCGGCCGTCTCAGACGATCCGAGGAAGCACTTGTCGAATGTCTGCAGGGGGAAACAGGGAAACGAGCAGAGGGGCGGGGGGGAGAAGGTAAAGGGTTAAAACAAGCAAATCCCTGCTGGGTGATCTGCCTCTGATCGTCAGTGAATCGACAGCAGGAGGGCTGAGAATAACCAGGCCTGGCTCAACAGGAGCCTGATGTCCAAACACAGTTTTGGGGTTTTTCATTATAGTTTGGTTTCATTTCATTGTGACTTCTTGTTTGTTTAGTTCAGTTAGTTTTATTGGTAACACTTCATTTGAAGTGAACAAGACTGACATAATACTGTCATTAAGATGACATGACACCTGTTATGAACATGAAGGAGTCTTTATGAATGTTTAGGACTGTTGTCATGAAGTGTCATTCGGTAAATAACAACAATTTTAATGCAAACTTGTATTAAAAGTGACATAGTTCAAGTTAATTATAGTTTTTCCCCATTCATTAATGTTGTTTATTTCAATTAACAAAAATGTTTTCTCAATTTCAGTTTTCATTATTTCGTTACTTTTATTTCACTATAATCAGTGAAATGTGATTATAGTGAAATTGCTTCAAGGCTTGGATTTGTTGCAACAAATCGCTCCGTACTGTGGGGAAACTTAATCCTCTCAATCTGTGTTGGTCAGTGAATAGGAAAGGGATGGAGGAGGAAATCCTTTTTTTTTTTTTTGTTTAAATGATGAAACAAAGAGCAGGTTTCCTCTTTTGGTCTCTGAAAGCACAGAATGACTCAAGTGTACCAGAGTAAAACAAATACATCAACTCTTTAAGCTAAAACTGATCAAACTATGGAACCGTTTGAAACAATTCAAACTTTTTTATAAGGAAATAGTCCACACTAAATACGAGATACGATGTTGATATTTTATTTTGCCGCTCTTCTAATTTATTAGCGTCAATATTATCATTATTGTCGTGGTTAATGCCGTTAGAGCCACTTACGTCGCTGGTGTTGACGAACCAGGCGATGTCTCCGTAGGAGGCCAGCTCTCCGTTCACAAAGCAGCTGATTTCACTGTTCTTCCATCGATTGTAGATGTGAACCAGAGTCACCATGTACCACTGCAGCAACGACAACACGTCACACATCAGCCGCTCCGTCCCGACACTTTCAGACCACAGCGGACGAGCAGACAGTTCTACTTCATTAACCCATTTCCATGAGAACTCGGTCCCCTCAAGGTATCGCCTCACCTACTTATTTCTCATCTTCTTGTAGTTGTTCAACCACTGAGGTAATGACATGGACATTTTATGACTATAGTCTGAATCAACTAAAGTTAGCTTTGTGGATTACCCTTATTTCTGCTTTTCCTCACACACTTTCTGTTCTACGGATGTCTGTGCAGGAGGGAGCAGCATTCATTCAAATAATCCTACATCAGTTCTTCTGTTTCTTTTTGTGTCTCTACTGGAGGTTTCTTCCTGTCAAAGGGGAGTTTGTCTTCCCCACTGTTGCTTCGTCCATGCTTGGTATGAGGGCTTGCTGTAAAGTCAACAACAAGGGAAGCAATTTTCGCCCCTTGCTGGTCCAGGAGGAGTGAGTGCTGCAAGTCAATGGCTCAACGCTCTGCTGGGTTTTCTAAAACAGAAACTTCATAAACTACTTTCAATAATTAATTGAGTTCAATGCAGTGTTTGATAACCAGGATCAATTAAAATGTATGTGAGATCGAACTGAAATTACTGTTTTTGTAAAGTGGGTCAGGACGATATATTGTGAATCGGTGATGTATAAAGAAAATGAATTGAATTGCAATTTTCATGCAATGTGGAAGCAGTCTGGTGATTCCATTCATTTCAGCTGGATGATCTGACAGGAAGTGAAGTCATATTTGCCATGAAGTTCAAGGGGATTTGTCAAAACAACTGTGGATGACAGATGGGCCTTGGATTTGTTTTTTTTTGTTGTTGTATTTTTTTCATTCTTATTTCCAATGGTCTCAATTGTCAGTTTTATTAAATATGAACAATCTTTAAGCTCAGCTCCATAATTGTCCAGATTGTCTCAAAGTGGTGCACCGTTGTTATGCAGATGGCAGACTGATCAGTGGGATTCCTGCCGTACCTTCTGTGGTTTGAAGTCGTACTTCACGCAGTGCTGGAAGCCTTTGCCCTTTGACTTCAAGGAGGTCACTATCAAACAGCCGCCCACAAAGTGTGCAGAGTAGCCCATGCCTTTGCTGGTGCGGAAGCTGCAAAGAGATGAACGGAAAACACACGTGATGTTAGGCGGGGCGTTCAGGCACACCTGAGCAATAATCCTGCACCTTGATGTGGCTCACCACATCAACTCTGCTACGGAGAAATGCTCACTCACATTAGCTGAATTTTCAATGTGCAAATTGAAATTACGAAAATAGATTTGTTTAACGGAAACTAGCCAATTTAAAAACAAAAAAAAACATTTTTTGATTAAAGGTTATTGGCATTAGGTTAAAGTAGTTTTTCAGACATATCAAAATAGATGGATTTTACAAAACTGGAATGTAAACACCTTTTTTGCATCACACGAGTCACATCGATGTTACTACTGGCGAAAACGTCAAAGAAGATGACAGGAAGTAGAAGCAGGATGATGTTTTGTTTTTTTTGTTTTTTTCAGACAATATGCAGCTGGGTCCACCAGAGCTCTCACAGCTTCACACAGTTCATAAAAAAATTTTTCATTCCATTGCTCTCTGTAAAATGGCCGACCATAATTCCTCCAAAACACCGCATACAAAACAGCTCCCAAGAAAAAGGGGCTTGTTGCTCCAACGCCTGAATCAGACGCCGGATCTCCTCTGATTGGCTAAATTATCAATGTATTTCATGTAAGTGTTCACACCCATCGCTGCCATAATTTTTAATGAATTATCACATGAAATAGCTTATTCACATTTGATTTTAATTTCATTTCTTATTTAATGGATACATTTAATGGATACTGAGAAATTGTGGTGTTTTTTTTTTTATTTTTTTTGAATATTGACAAAGATTTGCGCACATTTGTAATGGAAACAGCTCAATTGATGAGAAATCTTTGAGAGAAATATATATCTGTTGTGTATAGAAAAAAGCTTTGGATGTTTCAGGTCAGCTCATGACAAAATGGGAACAAAAACTAAAAAACCAAAGTGTTGTTTATATTTTAGTTCAGTGCGTGTGATAGCTGAGGCTGTAAACTGGCATCATGGTTTCCACTAAGGTGGTAATGATGATGATGATGATGCAGTTTTACTCAGCCCAGCAGCTGCAGGAGAGGGAGTCACCATCACCCACCAGTATAGATAAGGCTTGTCTTTATCCACGTTGATGTTGTTTAGAGGATCCATTCGGATCCACGTGTGGAACGTAAATCCATTCTGGTACGGCCATCTGGCAATGGGGGGTAGAGCTACAGCCTGGTGGAATCAAAATATCAATATATATAAACAGAAGGAGACAAAAAAAAACAATAAATTGGGTCAACATGATCAAATCCCTCTAGTTGTTATAGTCCAAGTATGGCCATATGTTTAAGGTCATATGTTTACATACGGTCAGGGTTAAAGTTGATGTTTTGGGAAAGCAATTCTAGAAAATTCTCCAAAACCTGGGTTGGTTTTTAGTTAATTAAGCTCTGGAAAAGAACGAGGCAGGATGCAACTCCAAGAGAGCAAAGCCCCACACTAATGGCACAAATGTTTAGGCAAGAAATATTCAGAGCTGTTCAAACTCCACAGACGATCAGAGATGAGATGCGACTCTTGAGGCCATCGTCAAACAGACTGTTGAGTAGGCAACACTGCTACATAAAACCAGGCTTTCAGAGCCACATCTTCAACAAGCTTTGCAACATTTCATGTAGAACAAAGCTTCTTAGGGTTCTCTGTGGTAGTGCATCAATTAGAGAAGAATTTAAACTAATTGAAGAATTGAAATGAAACAGAGGGTTCAGGTGGTGACAGAGAAGAACCTCAAGTCTTCTCTGTCACCTGTTATAGACAGACAGGTGATAGCAGGTTACCTGCTATTGACCCTTTTCATCATCTGTGCGTGGAGTGTACTCACAGCTGCGTTCTTCCCAGGGAAGCTGAAGAAGGAGTCTGGACCGTTCCTGTGAGCCATGTACTTCAGCACCGACAGAAGCTTCACGGCGTGACGCGGCTGAGGACAGAAACCGGCCTGTGAGTTACTACCACTCCGTCACAGGAAAACTAGATGCAACATCAGCACAGCCGCATGGTTGTCCGGGAAACCAGTGTGCGTAGCAACTGGGTTTGGTTTATGGATAAAGACACTGAGGTTTACTTTCAACTAATTTTAATTATTGTTTTTAAACAGTAATATAAGCTTATATTTGCACCAGCAAAGTTGATAATTGAGACAAATTAACTTTACTTGGCTCCTTCTGACTAGCCAGCAGCAATTAGCAAACACCTGGTGGACCTGTGAGTCTGCTGAGCTCATTATAGAAACTACTTCTCAGTGTAATGTTCCTAAAAATGGTTGGAAACGTCATCATGGAGGAGCATTGTTCTGATGACTTTGAGGGCGGAGCGTCAGAAAGAGCAGGAGCAAAACCCAATTTCAAGGTGTTAAACTAAGAAGTCAAATTTCTTTAAAGTCACATTTGATACGTACAACATTTTTTATAACAGCTGAAGCTAACATAGTTAGTTGATTGTGCTACAAAATGTGTCAAGAAATTACATAATACTGCCATAATTTGCCAGAACAACTTATATCCAACACAGTCTGTTTTAAAACGTTAGTACTTATCTCAAAGAATATACCACAACATTAGTTATTATTCATTTCTAATTAGCTCCGCAGTTTATTCTGTCTAAAATAATATCAAAAAGAAGCTCCTAATTTGTTTTTCTAAGCTAAATTATTTCTGTAAGAAGTTAGTAGTGTAGCATCACTACAGGCCACAAGGAAATAAAAGACAACTCCACAACTTTTGCATTTTAGCATAAACGTCCCTCTTAATAAGGCCCGAATATACGGTCCAGACACTAATGCATTGCTGTCATTAAAAAGTGGCTTTGAGCCTGCTGAAGATTACAAATGATCAAATCAACCATCTGAACTCAGACTGGCAAAAGTCAGAAACCCATTTAGGTTACAGTCATTTTTGCTGAGTTCCTGTAATTTATGCAGGAAAAGACTTTGCCTAAAAACATCCAGTCATGTTAAAGCTACTGTAACTGCTCTGGTTTCCCAACATAACTACAACAAAAGGGTTTGTGTGGAAGCTAATGGACAATCTAACATAAATAAGGTGATAGATTTTATAGAACTTTGTTTAAACATTTCGAGCATGTCACCACATTGGGACTCTGACTCACCCACTGGCCCTGCTCCCCTTGCAGCTTACTGAAGAACAGCTTGAGCTCCTTTACTGTGATGCTGTAGCTGGCGAGCACACCCAACATGTCCACCAGCAAGTCTGCAATACACACACACACACAGACAGACAGACACAAGGCAGAGGACGGGGTTTACAGCTGGAAATGAACAAGGATTAGTCCTGGCCTGATGAAAACACAGAAACTGATGAGACACAAACTACTATTCAGGAGTTTTGGAATGAGTTTTACCTTAAATTGGTGCTATCAATCGATTAAAAGTTTATCATAGAGTATGATGTGAAGTGAGGCTTCATAGTCACAACAATAACAGATCTATAGAATATACAGCTGCAAAGTGTTACCATATGGACATATGAATGAATGTAGTCTGTAGTGATAGAAACGTGAGTGGTTGATTGCTAGCTATGCTTTAAGGAAATTTCATTTCTCATCAGCCTTGCCTGATGTGACTCAACCACTGGAGGACAGAGCTGCTCACGCTGAACAGAGGTCACTGAGCACAAAATGGACCCCCTCCGGATCTGCAGATGTGCAAAATGCTGCTCTGACACTTGAGACAGAGACTGTACACTGTAACTCAGTCAGCACTGCACCATCAATCAATACGTGCAGCACTGGAGGGTGAGGTCATGAGGTCACAAACTAGGGGAAAAATATCATGAAGTTTGTTAGAGAATTCCACAAATCTTACTCTGCTGCCGACTCCTCGGTGGGAGGTTGTGTCTTTAGCTGCTTCAGGTGAAATATGCATCTCAGCTGCAGCACGCTTCTAGCACAGGAGCTTGGGAATTACTGACTCAATAAACACAATCCTGCAGCACTATTCAGACAGGGAAGTGCTTCCCTGGCCACAAATGAGCTGCCTTTAAACTCCAACCAGTCAGTCCGGTTCTGGATTTTACTGAGCCAGCGTTCTGCAGGTGTTCATCAGGTCACTGGTCTGCCTCCGCCAAGGTTCAGCTCAAGACTTTTACCGACACCGTATACAACTAATTCACCCTACATCAAAAAACACGGACACCTCCCTAGGCAACAATGTATGTCTACTGTTTGTGACAGGAGCATCACTAAGGTGCAGCAACACAAGCTGCTAAGCAAATCTCTTAACAGCAGTGTGTGGGTCGCAGTGCAGCCTTTGAAACCAAAACCTGTGAGCAGTCTTCACACAGAATGTCAATGATGAATCATCCTCTATGGAGGCCTCAGAGTTTTGTTTAGAGAACATTAATGAACAAACGGCATGGTGAAGTCGAAGGCTGGAATGATTAATCGATTATTGAAATAGTCTTCAACTAATTTTGGAACCGATTAATTGTGCACCGGAGTATAGACATGTTTAAAGTTATTGTTTACATCTGGAAATTTAGCGCATGTGCACAACGCTGGAGGGCAAAAAGACGGTTCTTTGACTCGTCTTTCATAACCGCGCTGCCAGTAGAACTATTCTGTTAGCAAAATGAAACCTGGACATGGAGGTATTACTAATTTAGTGCAATGTGCCACAGCAAAGAGAAAAGTAATGCAAAAAAAACTTTGAAGAACGATTCAAAACCACTCACTTTTTTCTCGCCGTCAGCTGTTACACACAGACTCATTGCCATAGCAACTGACTGGCAGCAACACCAAAGAACTCACAAACATTTCCCAAACAAAGAACAGAACATTTACCGTTTACAGTTTTATGTTTTGAAGTTTATTTTGCGACTGTTAATAAGTGACTGAATAGAGTGGATGTTAATTAGCTAATTTAAACACCTGCTCAAATGATGGTCATCAGATAGTTTGCGTGTGTGCGTGTGTGTGTCGCCTCATTATTTTTTTTTTAATTAAACTGAAACACACCAAATTCTACAGCACATCTACATGCTCAAGTTGTCATAGTCAAGCTAGCATAACTGACCTACTTCCCTATTTTTTCTTAATTAAAACTTTTCCTGACTATCTAGTTGACATAGTGTTGATAATTAGTAGCAAAACAACCCGTCTCGTTTTCTTTTAAATATCACCAATACATTTAAGATTTAGCGTGTTATGCTGACAACTTGACAGCTAAAACCAATGGAGGTCATCGTCTGCTAAGTCATCAGAGAGATGGAGGGTGGGATCTTGCGCATGACATCACACTGTGAAGTGTTTATACAGATTCAAAAAAGTCAATTTGCTGAAAGAATAACTCAACCAGAGCCATAATTACAAAACTCTACAAAATAATACACATTTTTGAATTAAAAATGTGAAAAAAAAACGTCTGTCTGTAAATACAGTCTGCCCGAAACTCTTATAGAAGCAGTTTTAGCTTTACCTGGTTTGGGTTTTGTAAAAAAAAGAGAAAAAAAAATAATCTATTCAGCACCCTTTACTATCCAGTTATTAATTGGTAAACCAAAAATAATCAGATCAGCAGTACACTATACTGATGTCAAGGCAAGTAGAAAGGCCTGAGGTTTAGACGTATTGACGTTACAAATATGTCTCAACTGAAGACATTTCCTCTATTTTAGGCAATAAAATGTTTATTTTCTTATTCAAAAAAAGGAACTGTATTTTTTGTTCATTTACATCTTAAAAAGGCTCAACAGATTGAATAATAATGTGCCAAAAGTGAAAGTGAAAATGTAGCAATAACAAATGAAAGGACATTTTCCCCATACCTGCAATCATGCTGTCAGTGGTGGAGATCCTGTGCAGCACCTGCTGGATGAGCTCCACCTCAGTGCACGCCTGCAGGTTCCGCACGCTTTTCTTGAGGATGGCGGTGAAGATGCTCCAGATCTCAGCCTGACACGTGGGCTCACACTTGTCCAGCAGCTCCACCATGCACACAATGCTCTCTGGCTCCTGGATGATGAAGTTCATTTCGAGGTCAAACTGACCGCCGACCAGCTGGAGAAGGAAACACACACACACAGAAAAAAATACATAAACACACATTTGCCTGAGAGTCACTGGTCTGCTGATAAAACTGCTGATTCAACAGCTATGAGAGAGATAGGAGAGGAAAATTTACTCTTACAATTATTATTTTTTTTAAAATAGAGTGTACTCTAAAGCAGTGCTTAGATGGTTGTGCAATAAGGTCAGAAAGTCCATTTTTATTTGTACCTTGCAGCAAACTACAGTTAACAATAGGTGTGTTTCCATTAGCCACTAAATTGCGCAAATTGAAATTACGAAAATGAAGTCGTGTAATGAAACATTCTGAAAAATAAACTTTTTTTGATTAAGAGGATTTGCGCTACGATGAGTTCTTAAGTCATATCAAAACACTTCAAATCACATGAGTCACATGATCAACAGACAGATGTTACAAATAGGGATGGATGATGTGGACTTAGAATTATATATATTAGAAAAAAAATATTTATTTTTCTAGGTACTAAATAGTTTTGTAAGACGGTGCCTGAATGGCACAGCATTCGTATCACTACAAGCACAAATATTGTTCTTGAAAAGCGTTCTCATCTGAAATGAACTTCTTCAGGACGCTTCTTACTTGAAAAAGACCGATTTATATCACTAAATTGCACACGATAACTGCATTTAGTCAGATGTTTGAATTTACTGATAATTATTGCTGCTATTGTAGAACAAAAAGTAGAAAATAGCAAAATTTGTCATACTTTCAGTTTTGTTTTTTATTAACGTCAGTGACTGAAATTTACCATGACAAAAATAAATCAGCATTATTCCCATGATAAATTTTTCACAATAAATGATAATACAATAAATGCCCACACCTAGTAATTATTGGCAAAAACCACAAAGTAGACAGGAAGAAGGAGGAAGAGGAAGATGTTTTTTGTTTTTTCCAGACAATATTCAGCCGGCGCCACCAGATCTGCATCACGCAGTTCATAAAAAGTTCTCATTCCAACATGTTGAATCCATAGCTCTTCTAGCCGACTACAGTTTCTCCAAATGCCACACGTAACCGCTCCCAAGTAGGCGGGGCTTGTTGCTCTAACGTATACATAAAACGCTGACGTCTCCCCTGATTGGCTGATAGATAATGAGTTAGCGCTATGGTCAAGTTATGAATATATGTCGTGTATCACCCATACATCTGTCACTGCTATAATTTTTAATGGCTTATCGCGTGAGCAAGCTTATTCACGTGTGATTTTAAATTTATTTCTTATTTAGTAAGAAATAAAATTAAAACTGTATTTTTTCCCCGATCTTTTGTCTACATTATCGGAATATAGACAAATACTTGCACACGTTTGTAATGGAAACGCAGCTACTGACACACGGGGTCAACAAGAAGCATCAAATGCAGCCGTCAAAGCCAGACGTCAACACCCAGTGGGAGCAGAACGCGGCGCTCTGCTGTTCCCGCAGGAGGAGCTGGGACGCTAACAGCGGCTGACGCAGCCTGTCAGACAGCGCTCAGGGCTGCAGCGGCGGGCGCTCAGGTTATTCAAGAGGAAGCTTGCAACTGCAGCAGAGATGTTAACCTTCCACTGACATCACGCATTGTTTTCCATATCATGTGTTTTTTTTTTGTTGTTGTTTTTTTTAATAACGTGACATCAGAATAAAAAAGGAACAGGTTTCATTTTCCAGATCAGCTGTTATCTTCCAGCTAACCCCGGAGCCCCCAGCTACGACACATGAACTATACAGGTAGCGGTATCGCGGCAGATGGCCACAGTGATTTACTTATTGCAAAGAGCTGATGTTCTTTTGTGTCTGGAATGAAACGGATGAGCTATAAATGTCATCATCTGTCACGGCTTAATAGCCGCGGCGACGTTTTTATTGTCTGCCAATGCTAATAGAAAACGATAAGGGAAGCAACAAGGCTGATGTCAAATTAATACGGTTAGAATGTGTTCAGAATCCACCCATGTGACAGCAGGAAGGTTTCACTTAATGCAGCAAACAGGATGACAGAGGAAGCTACTCCTGTTGCTGAAATGGAAGATCTGGAAAGACAGTTTACCTCTAGAAAAAAAAAAAAAAAACATCTTAATTTATTCAATTTTACTGATAAATATTCAGCTACAAGGAATTCCTACGTGCATATTGAACAACTGCAGCGCTCCTGTCACAGTTATCTAAAGCCTAACCACATTATCTCAAAATATGAACATATTTCAAAAGATAAAGGAAATTATCCTTTGAAATTTGTGCAGTGTGTCCTGAATTTTGTGCGTATGTATTCATTTTAGTCAAATCGTCCCCCAGCCACTGAAGGGTCACCTTTATCCATCACTAGTGGTGATGTTAGGGTGGAGCAACACCCCGACAGAGCAGCACACTGAAGTGACATGGACTGGAAACATGAATCTAAATTCATTTCTAATAATAATATGTGCTGGCACAGAAACTGTGGCTTACTGATACGGTTTAACAATAAAATCTATTTTTTTAGATCAGGTCTGATTTTTATTTTTTTCTTGATTTCTTTTCTATTAGGAGAAATTACAAATGACAGAAAATATTTTCAAAAGGTAACTTTTACGTCAGTCATTCCAAAATTTGATTGATTGATAAAATAGATTTAACACCCAGCCCCAACAGAAACCATTGACTAATTCCAGTTTTCATCTGCTGACGCTGAGACCTGCAGCTGTTGAGCCATAACTGCACTTTGTGTTAAGGGAGGAAATATTTTGATTTTGTTTCATTCTTTTGTTGAAGAGACTGCCCACCTCCTGGTAAAGTTTGGTCTAGAACCTCCACTGTCTGTCTGCTCCTATTCAGGCTAAATGGAAACTGCAAAATGAAAAACTGACATGCTTTTTTTTTTTTACATATATTAATACTTTTATCTGACCAAATCTCCACTCAGTCATAGATGAAAAGACGTTAAGTTTGTTGAAGAAGGCTCTTTACATCAACTATAAATGAAACCGACTTTTACCAACTGCAAAAACTATTCCTCTCCTAGAAATATTGTTTGATTTGTTTTGTTTTTTTTACTAAAATCTGAAGTAGTAAGAACTTTAAAAAGCAAATTATGTTCATCAGGGGTCACTGAATGATGCGTTGAAAATGTTGTTGTTTGCCCATCCACTCTTAATGGAAAGCTGTTTGATAGACGTCTGTGGTTTCCTGGGACAACTTTCTACTAATTAGCTCTTCATGAATGCAGCCGCTTTAAACGCTGTTGTAACTAGAATCAGTCTGACAGAGCAGGAGGGAGCTGTAGGCGGACTGCATCAAGTCTCACTTCTTCAAAATATCCGATCGTCCAATCCAATAAACATCACTACGTATGTTTCAATAGCAAAACAAGCTGGCATTGGATCTGTCTAGTTCTTCAAACTCACACACTCAAATCTGTTGCTCAACATTAAAAAACTCAATTTAGGGAATTACTGTCTGCTGAAACTGATCATAAATTTATCTGCACTCGTTTCTTGATGACGATTCTGTGTCCAACTCGTTGTGACTCATCCAGAAATGACAAACACTTGTACTAGTAACTTGGTGGTGGACGGCCCCGGGTGCCATGCCCAGCCTCTGGGCGCCGTTTTACCACAGCAGGTGATGTATGAGCCTGACGCGGCGCCCGAGTCGTTCATCCATCACGTTGGGCTGGCGGAGGGGCGACACACGGGGGGCTAATTGGCTGCTGACGCTGGAGTCTCACTGCAGCGGCAACCAGAGGAAGGGAAGCTGGGATAATGGGGATCATTTCAGACACATTCTGTCACTGCCTGAGAGCAGGAAGGAGTTCTGAGCTGAGGATGAACTGCTCCATGACCTTGGGACACTTTCTCATGGTGTGAGGAAGTGGCCGCAGAAACCTGACCCTCCTGCTTCTAGAGCTGCACCGACATTGATATCTGTATTGGTCCTCATAATGAAAAAAATTTCAGATTGGGTATCAGTGACAATTTGCCCCATCCACACTGAATAGGTCAAATCTATAAAGTGTAATTCTATGCTTTGTGCTCTGAGCTACATTATGATTTATTACGTATTTTACATAACTCTTAGAATTTCTTATTTCACTTTCTGAGCCACTTGAAAAGAAGGTTTGATGCAGTTTATTTTTACATGTTTGTCAGTTTATTATTTATTTAACATTCGCTGTTCTACTACTAATTGCACTACCTGAACAGATTAAAGTTGTTTTTACATGTTAGACCAAGCTTGTGAAACTACTGGTCTATTTAAGTGTGCTGTAGTGGTGCATAGTTATCAAATAAATTTGTAATTCAGTACATTTCTGTTTTAAAAAGAGAAACATTGGAAGTCAATTCAGCTCCGTGTTCTGTAACGCATCAGCTGATACTAAAAATCAGATATCGGTGTCATTAATGAAAAAAGTGGATCGGTGTACCCCCTATTCACCACTGGCACAAATATATCCGTCTCATTAATCTCACTTGTTTTGCACAGGCTTGTCACCCACATTTGAATACATTAAATGAAACTGAAAAACAGGTACGGTGAAAACAAAAGTTAAAAATTTGCAAGAAAAGTCTCACATTGAGATTAATCTCTACAGAGGCCCCGAGGGGACATGGGGAATTTTTTTTCTTTTGCGTTTCCTCGTAATAATCTACTGATGAGTTCATGCGGCACTATTGAATACTGTAAGCCCTTCTTACGGTGGCCGCCGTACTTTCTGCTTTAACACAAGGTTATAAGGTTTCTCCATGTATGTTAATATCTCCTAATGAAATATCTGATAATAGATCTTTTTCTTTAGTATAGAAAGGCACCGCAAAGCTATGATATAAACAGAAACTTTCCATAAGTAGGAAAGAAATAAAAATACACCCAAACTATTTGGACTATTTCTGAGTTATTATCGCGGTTAATAAGTCATCTGACAGTTTTGATTGTCTCTGTGGTGTTGGTAGACTGAATGGTTTGAAGGGCTGCTTTCAATGCTGCTCCATCTCAGTCTTAATAGACATAAACATGCAGTAAATATATCGATTTTCAATCAGTGTTTTGCACCAAAGAGTTAATAATAATAAACACGTTTTCACTGAGGCTCTGTAAGAGCCATATGAATGAAATAAGTAATTATTGATATGACAGAAGAACGTGACTTTGACACCTGGGTGGTGGGCGTGTCGATGTGGGCGTGACGTCACCAAGTATGAATGGGAAGGTTACTGGTGTGCTGCTGGCTTTGTGTGTATGAGGCAGCGGGTGGGGGTGAGTGGTCGGTCCTCACAAAGTTTGGAGCATGATAATCAAAATGGAATAAATCGATAATTGTGACAGAACAAAGAAGTGGTTTGCAGTTGATTGATACAGATGAGATTCCCTGAGTTAATCCAGTGCGGCCCTCTACCACCTGCCGTGTTTTATAATAATAAAACGTGTTTGTTATTATTAAGTCTTTGGTGCAAAAAACTGATTGAAAGTCGATTTATTCACTGCATGTTTATGTCTGTTAAGGTGGAGATGGAACTGAACATGAAAACGGCCCTTTGAACCATTCAGACTACGAACACAACAGAGACGCAATCAAAACTGTCAGATGACTTGTTACCCGCGATAATAACTCAGAAATAATCCAAATTAGGATGTATTTTTAGTTCTTTCCTACTTACGGAAAGTTTCTGTTTATATCATAGGTTTGCTGTGCCTTTCTATCCTAAAAAAAAAACTATAAAGCTTCAGTTATTTCACAAGGAGATATTAATATACATGGAAAAACCCTATAACCTTATATTAAAGCAGAAAATATGGCAGCCACCGTAAGAAGGGCTTACAGTATTCAATATTGCTGCATGAACTGATCTGTAGATTATTGTGAGGGAACGCAAAACTTTTTGTGAGGGAACGCAAAAGAAAAAAAATTCCCCATGTCTCCTCGAGGGCTCTGTAAATCTCTGAAATTTTCAAGAAAAAAAAACAAAAAACTTCTGAGTTTGAAAAGTCTAAGTTTTTATAGCAAATTTTCAACTTTTCAAACTCAGAAATTTCCAAGTCTTTCTGGATATCTTTTTTTTTTTTTTTCCTGGCAGACAAATACTCTTATTTTTCTATCTACATTGGCCGTTATGCACCTTAGTGGCAAACTAATAGGTTCCTGTTTGGTACATTTTGTAATTATTGCTAATATTGTTGGAAAAACAAATGTTATTTATTCAGTGAGGATGTAATACAACTGACAATATTAAAAAAAAAATTAACATGCTTTTTTAAAATAAAAAAAACAACAACAAAAAAACAATAATGATCTGCATATTATAAAAAAAATTAGCCCTACATGTTATGGAAAAAACACTCTAAGCTCAATCAACTTTACATTAATTACATTAATAATCAATTGATAACTTGTGTCTCTAAAACAGAATTATTACAGTTATACACAGCCTGAAATGAAAAAGCTCCAAGAGACTAACAGAGTAAAAACTTTAGCAATTTAAAACAATAAATCCAGTCATGTTGATCTAATGACACTAACAACTGCGGCCGTTTCAGTGTGAGCTCGTCCCGTGCATGTTTGCCGTTCTCCAGGTGCTGCAGCCTGGTGTGATCCTGGCAGCCAGACACCAGATCTCCGGGTAACCCTGCCTGCCGTTCCTCTCCAGAGGTCTGCCTGAATTAATCATGGCTGAGCGGCTCAGCAGCCGCTGGGCTGAAACACGCGGCACAACAAGCTTCTCTCGTCTCCATGGAGAACAACAAAGGCTGCTGATAGGCCGAATGAATCACACATGAAGTGCGAGTTAACTTTATCTGAGAGATAAACCAGTCAAATTGTGTTAACTAGCTGCCGCACACTTATCATGTCCACTTAGACACATGAAACCAGAACAGATATTCAGCCTTCAGTCTGAGTGAAAATGGGACATTATAAATAAACAGGAAGTAGATGCCAAACTAGCCCACCTGCAACTAATTAATACCTGAGATAGAGCACAATTACATTAATGAATATTTTGCCCATTTACACAAACATGCTGAATTTTTTTTTTTAAATCTTTTCAACTTTGCTGAAACTAAAAGCATTTTAATGTGAAATGAGCAAAAACCGCAGAATAATAAGCAGCGTTATCCTGCCATAGAGTCATTTCTGATCATTTTGCAGTTAAATGCACAGCCTGACTGAGACCAGGCCAATGCAACAGGACTTGAATGTGACTCTGTGTTGAAAATGGCTGGAATTCCTAGGAAAGCTCTGAATTCCTCCAGACCAGAGAGCCATTCTTCCCCTCAGTCCAGCTACACAGATCCAGCTAAGGAGCAGCTAATGTTAAACAACCTTAAAAAAAAGAAAAGAAATAAAGACTACTAAAAATACTTTTCATATGGAAGATTGAAATTGTTAAAAAAAAAAAAATAATAATAATAAAAAAATCCAACCTAATAAGAATTGGATCTAAAGACAGATTGCTGCTACTGTTAGTCATTCTGGAGTGGAAATTCGATGCAATTATTAAAAAAAAGAAAAGAAAGAGGAAATGAAGATCTGCTATATTCTGCATGTGTTGCATCTAGATTTAAATACATTAGTTGCTTCTTAAAGGGGATCTATTATGCATCTTTTCAACAGGTTAGGGTTGGTCTATGGTATAGAGAAAACATATTTATTACATTTTTGCACAAAGTCATTCTCTGATAATGAGATTTCACCTGGTCACTGCTGCCTATTTTGAGCTCCTTTCAGAATTAACCGTTTTAGGCCTCTGTCACTTTTATGCAAATAAGCTGCTGCTGGCCACACCCCCTTCCCTCCCCAATTCAATGTTCACACTCGCATAATGGCTGTAAACAGGTGAATGTTTGACTGAGTCAGACCCCGCGGCAGAAGTGGAGCATTCTGAACAAGCATGAAGGATTCAGCAGCAGCGACTTCAAACTCAGGAGGTTTTTAAAGTGGCTCGTTTTCCAGACACCAACAAGCATGAACTTGTTTCCAGAAAACGGATGAATGGTTCTTTTTAGTGCTTGGACTGTTTTTAGAAGCAGTAGAGACTCGGATGGAAGAACAAAAACATCCAAAGCGAATTTTGTATAATAAGTCCCCTTTAATTATTTGTAATATAAAGAGTCATTGTGGAAGGTTTGAAGAGATTTTGTAGTTTTCAGTTAAGTACAAAGGTATTAAAATCTAATTTTGCATGAAAGAAAAATGCAATTCAGTAAATTAGGACTAAAGACACGAGGACTTTAAATGGTAGCTTATGTAACAAGCCAGAATGACCGAATTCATGTTAATGTGAATTAAAGGAAGAAACCTCTCATGGTGCCAGAGTGGCTGTGCTGCTCACCGCTGGCCTACATTTTCAACAGCTCTCTAAAGTGAAATTATTTTAACAAGCCATCCTGTCAAACTTAACACAGTTTAGTTTATTCATCCATAAGAGGCTGTGCTCTGCATCAGCAGAGACTCAGCACACGAGTCGTGATATGACAACATCCAAATATCAATCTCACTAAGCTGCTGATAGACACTCATGGTTTGGAGAGAAACGGCTCCAGCAGACAGGAAGCTCAGCATATGATGGAAGGCATGCTTTAATTTAGCTCCAACATGACAGAAAGACAACAATTCAGTTATTGCATCCTTCAAACCTAAGGTGAGCATTTTTAATGACGTCACAGATTCCACAACTGTTAATTCATCTACATTCAGAAGAAGGACTTTCTCTAGAATTGCAAATCAAAACCAAATTAATCTGAATTTAGAGGAGCACTTGTGCAAAAGTCGCTGCGCTTCCTTCAATCATAGAATTGTGCAAAATGGAATTACGAAAATAAATTTGCTTAATGGAAACACAGTAACTTTGAAAAAACTCCTTTGATAAAAAAAGTTTTTGCGCCAAGATGAGGTGAATTTTCAGCTGTATCCACATCTGTGTATTTTACAAAATTGATATAGTAAAATCTTTTTGACATCACACAAACAACCAGATATCACTACTGGCAGAAACGTCGAAGAAGACGACAGGAAGTAGTTGGAGGATGATGGCGCGACGTGACTTTGATGACTTATCGCATGAACAAATTTATTCATGTGTGATTTTACCTGCGTTTCTTATTTAATGGAAACACTGCAACTGAAAGATTGTGTTTTTGTCGACATTAGTGGAAATTCGACAAAGTTTTGTACATATTTGAAATGGAAATGCAGCTGGTGGGCGCCATTTTCCACCTCTTACTAATCACCAGTTCTTTCTGGTCTTCCATTTTGACAAGCCAGCAAAGGAAGATTCAAACATCTGGCATGAAAGCTTCCTTGGCTGTAGCCAAAACTTTATTATGCTCTATAGATCTGACAAACAGACAATCACCTGCAGTATAAGCATATGCTCAGTTGTAGTAAAAAGTCTAGCAACACGTGTAAACCAAAATAAATCAATTACTATGAAGACAAAATTAAAAGAAACTGGGAAAAACAAACCTGAAACTGTGGCGGTTTGTATTTAGAGAACCAAATGTTAGAGCAGACGTACACCGACTGCTACATCAAGGAAACCAACGGATCACGTTAATACACACACACTATCACCCCGTCTAGTTTAAACTGAAGGCCGGCTGCCATTGTCAACAAAAGGAAAAGGCCTCTGCGGAAACGGCCCTCATTAGACCGAGTCTCAGCCCAGAGGCAGTCACTTATCTCCAGCGAGTTTAACTCATTTTAATCCTCCATGTGTAGAGGATTAAAAATACTGAATCAAGCTACTGAAACAGGTCGTCCTCTGAGAAAAGATGGCTTTGGCACTGAGGGAAATCAGTACAGCTTTCAATAATGCAAAGAGCAGAAAGTGGAAGAGTTGTTTTTTCTTGAGGTGTGGACCAGAGCGAAGATCATGTCTTTTTTTGTTTGCTTACTAGTGCCTTAACATGTGATCGGAGTGTCTGGACCAGGGAGGTGAAAGAGGGAAGAGATAAGGATTAGTCATTAGTGAGGAATTTCAGCCTGACCTGGTCCATGGAGGACCGCAATAAGACTTCAAACATGAAGACCCTCCCTGCCTGCCAGGGGAAATAGCTACATGTGAAAGAATCCATATAAAAGATTTACCATATTTTTCGGACTATAAGCCGCTACTTTTTTCCCACGTTTTGAACTATGCGGCTTATAGCCCGGTGCGGCTTTTCTGTGGATTTTTCTTCAACCACAAGGGGGCTCTTTAGCAGGAAGCCAATCATTGGAAGCCAAAATTGGAAATCAAACAAAGAAGTTGATATGATGCTTTTAAGTTGAGGGCTATCAATCTGGCAGTACAGATCGATAGCCGCTGCACGTAAGCTCAGCGTGAACGAATCCATGGTTTGGCGTTGGAGACGCAGGGCTTCGACCTTAATAGCAGATTCATTAAGATGGAAAACCGAGAGCGGCGGCGATACCAGCGGCTTATAGCCCGGTGAGGCTTTTATATGTACATCTCCAGTTTTTTTTTTTTTTTTACTTTGTAGGTGCGGCTTGTAGTGAGGTGCGCTCTATAGTCCGGAAAATACGGTAGCTATGTTCAAATAAAGAGTGAAAATGTACAACTCTGCATACGTTAGCAGAAATAAACAATTTTTAATAGATCCCACTTCTAGTGTCCACTGACTTCATCCACACATCTAAAAAACTGAAGCCTCAAAGTCTTCCACCTTATCAGATAGAACAAACATTCATTCAACTTGGTCCAGTCCGGGAGCGCAACGTCCTCACATCAGTCAAGGTCTACAGACTCAACTGTTCACTATGAGTGTAATAACCAGTGGATTGAATACATCTGTGCTGTGGGAGGCAACTGCCTGCCAAACTCGACACCAGAAGACCAGGGGGACTAACTGGTTCCACAGAGCTCTGTGCCGAGTGTTATGCGATTGGTCAGAAGTTTGTTGCCATGTTCTAATCCGCTTCCACTGTCCGGTCTTAGCATCCACAGGAGACAGATACTTTTGGGGAACGTTTATTTGACAGAGTGAGGAATTATGTACTTTTGTACGATTCTTAAACCTGGAGTATTTAACTTTCATAAAGAATATGTTCTGTACATATTTGTTAAACCTGTCACTATGTCATGACAAGTATGAGATTGATAATCTGTGAAAAGATCAATCTCCTCCACCTCCTCCATGAACCACTACTGCCAGCTGAAGAAATTCACCGCTCCCGACCAAAAACAACCAATGAGAGCAAGGAGGAGGGTCTTAGTGCTGTCAATCAACCCTATGTACTTGCTGCAAAATGTGCCAATGGTGGAAAAACAACTTATCACAGGATAACAGCTTCAGCAGAACACATTTAAAGGCTTTAATAATTTATTACATGCTTTGCTCTTCAATTTAAGGAACCCAAAAATAGGAATCTTTAAATGGATGAAAACAATCCGCGTGGAAACAATAATTTGTTAGCAGAACATGCCTTCCTGTATTATTCATTTACCATTAAATTCTGTAGCCTCAAGCCTGCATTAGTGCTTTACAGTAAACCTTTTCGGAACCACACTGTACATATGTTAATTTCATGCCTAAACCCTATGTTTAGGCATGAAATTTGCATCATGCCTAAACGTACAGTGTTGGAAAAATTGGGGAAATCCTGGAATGAGATCCAGGAAGTGGTCAGCAGTAGTTCCTTCCAGCCCAACAGGCTTCCTGTGGTTTATCCTGAGCCGTCACTGGAGCTTCCGCTGCTACTCCTAAAATCCTGCTCAACAAAGGAGCTCAGGAGTGGCTGAGAACAGTAACGCAGCTCCCAATGAGTGGACTGGGGGTGGGGAGCAGCAGCATGCTGAAGGTTTTATAACTGCTCTGAATACACATTTGAATTCAGTTATATTTGCAAGTTAAAACACACAAAGCACTGCTTTGATAGAGAGTTGGAGGTTAAGTCAGAGAGCCTGAGCTTTCATTAAAAATCCAACTTCAGAAACATTGAAATCTGGTGCACCAATTTATTCACCGGTCAATTTATCAGTGCCAATTTTCTTAATTTAGGGGGGACGTCCCACAGAGCAGGAGAAGCAGCTAGGTCTAAAACATCTAAAACACCAAATGCTTTCATGCTTTCAGCCTCCATGGAGGAAGAGGAGTGACTGTGAAGCTGGACTGATGCAGCAGATAACAGAGAGAAGCAGATAGCATTTCATTCAAGAGTCAGATTAGACTGCTCTGTTGTTGCCACAGAGAGCAGAGAATGCCTAGAGGAACACCACACACACACACACCCACGCACACACGCCGCTCTGATCCCACCTTCCTTCACCGCTGACGGAGTGTGTGCGAACGAACCAGTCATTCCTCTGATCGTCCATTTAGCAGCCACATTTCAAATCAGAATTCGTTATATCTACTTCAAAAGCTATATCTAATTTTAAAGAAAGAACATGTAATTCCAGTAAAATGTAAAAACATTTTTTTTTAAATAGTAAACCTAGATTATTGCTCGACGCTGCTTCAGAGCTGCGCTACGTTCAAGAAGCAGGATATTTAAAGAAGCAAAGGAAGCAGTCGGCCTGCAGCGATTCAACCCTGGACCAGAAGGAGGGTCGTCTGAGTTAACAACACAGCAGCCAAACACATGCTGCAAACACTAACACAGATATGAAACTTTAAAAATAGCTCACAATACGAGTCATTCATCTAGAAAACACAAAGGAAATCAAAAAGATGAAAACTCCTGAGTGTTTTTCTCCATTGATACATCCAAACTACATAACTGCTGTTTCAAGGAAGATAGCAACTTAATGGTTTTGAATTTGCTTCCTTTAAATAGACCAATCCTGCATCTAATCAAGTCTGAGTTCAAAGCAAACGTCAATTGATCAGGCATAACATTATGACCAGGTCTAGTTAAGCAGAGGAGCTGCAGATCCAGGTCTGAATTGGTCAGGAACCCACAGAAAGGTGCTGTGGTAACCTAGCAACAAGGTCATGAGAAGAGCTGGACAGTAAATCGAAAATATATATTGTGATAGACACGTAATCAATGCCTATCTCTATCAGATATCTATCAGATAATACATCTAATAGAATATTCAACCATTGCTCTGAACCGCATTGCATCCTAGGGGATGCAAGCAGAGGAAAGACGTTATCACCTCAAACTCTTACTGGCGGCATCAATTAACTAATTCACTCTTTGGTTACCTAGCAACAACCTGTTGAGTAACTTGTGCAGCAGCAGTTTCAGGTTTCTTCACCGTGTTTCATAACTGCTTAAAAACAAACAAGGACGTGACGTGAAAACTGTGGATAAAACAGGAAAGGACATGTGACCAATTTGGAAGTACTTTAGATATTTAATACAAAAAACTAATCAATAGCTATATGGGACTTTGATATTGTTTGTGAAAGCTGGGGTCCAGACTAACAGAAGAGTCACTTTAGCTGAAGGAAATGCTGTAAACTGAGAAAAAGTAAATAAAGAGTGTGTTGCGCCGATTCTCAAGTGTGACTGCGACCAGCCACAGATCAGTCAGAGTGGAAACCGTTTTTGCCGACAGCTGCGGTTTCTCCCCTGGCACAGAGCAGAAAAGCTTCAGGAGTGCTCAGAGTTGAACAACAGTGAGCTCCCTTTATTCCATTTCACAGGAGTGTGTGGGATGTGGAGGGTCCACCCAGTGGCCTACACGCCCCACACCTTTAAACCCCGTCTCAGTGGCTCCCACCCACACCTGATGCCTCATTACATGTGGGCCGGACACACTGACCATCATGTTCATGGTAAGACTGCAAAGATGCACTGTTTTCACTTCCTTTACTGATTTCTGAGGTTTACTACAGAAAAACAGAGCTGAACTGACTTAAGATGTTTCTTTTTTTTTTTTTTTCTTTTTTTTTAAACAGACACAAATATAGTGAATTACATATTTTATAATGCTGAACCAGTACATCACATTTAAATCCACCAATATATTCATAAGCTTGTTCAAACATGAAAAAACAACTTTCATTTGTTCAGTCAGTTCAATTAGGAGTAGAACAGCCAATGGAAAAAAAACGTAATAAACTGACAAAAACAATACCTTGTCAAACATGTAAGAATTAACTTTCAAATGGCTCAGATGGTACAATTAGGAATTCTACACCTAATGTAAAATAATAAAGCATGACGTCGCTCAGAGCACAAAGTATAGAATTGTCACCGATGCCCAATCTAGAATTATTTTAACGTCAGGATGGATACAGATATTAATATTGGATCGGTGCATCTCTAGTTTAAGGAAGGTCATCAAAATGCGTAGCTTGACTGGTGTAGATTTGAGTCCAAATGTGGCCTTAGCTACATGGACACACTAATATTAGCATGCTGCTAATATATTATTATTATTTATCCATATAGAAAATTTTATTTTTGTTGCGACTGCATTTAAGGAGTTTTTATTAAGTCACATTTTAGACTGAATTTCAGTCTCTTTTCTGAAAATGTTAGCGAACTGTGAATGAAAGCTGATTGAATCATAACCTATAACTATTGGCGGCCACAGAAAATAAATCAGGATCAGAATACACTTTATTGATCCCCAAAGGGAAACTGGTTATCTGTGGACAGGCTCTTCCCATCCACAGCGTCAGATAATAGCAAATATAAGTAAAGCAAATAATGATGGAAAATTTATAACACAAGTGTGAAATTACAAGTTATTTAAATATCAATAAACATATACGAATAAAAAATGTAATATGAATCTAAAATGAAATAAACTGAAATAAGCATGTACATCAAAATATGAAGCAAGAAAATGCATATGCAAGGATGCAACATGACAGTTAATATGCTAATTATGTTACTTTTAACTAAAGCTGCATATTGCTAAAAAATCTGAATTGACAGAGATCAAGTCTGATTTTAATCAATACTTCCATTCTTTCCCATCACTCCATGAGCTGTAGTGTCTGGTTCACCAAGATCTACATCAGGCGTGAGAGCCGAGCACAGATTTTGAATATTTCAAGTTGAAAAAACAAAATGAAACCAACTTGTTGAGTGGGCTGTTCCCTGCTAAACCGCCTTCACATGAAACTGTGAAGGCGGTTTCATGCCTTCACATTTCTGACTGTAGTTCAGAAATGTGAGCTACCTTTTCCATCTCATTAAACCACAAACACTGCTGTAGAGTTTGTTAGTTTGATCCTTCCTGTCTGAATACAGAGAATGCAGCAATTAGCTTATATTGCTAACTTCAAACAGCACCACACTAGTTTTACAACTTTCAATAAGAACTTCCTCAACTCTGGCTCAACGTCTGATGGAAACATTTAGCTGATGTCAGAAACACCTAAAATGTTAATCCGCTCGTGTTTAGTTCAAAACTTTTATGAAAATCAACATGTTTCCGTTTTAATGTGCGTTAGCAGAACTTAGCATTAGTTCTTCTGTAGGGTGTCGTAGCACAGTGCTGCCCTGAAGACACAACTTTTCTCATCTGGTGTTATGATGGAATCAGTGTTAACCATCCACATCACAACTGTACCCTTCTTCTTCTGTTTCACCAGACACCGCCGAGATGCAGGCATGCTGTTGTTCACAGGCCTCTAGCACTTTCTGAAGAAACAGAAACAAACGCTACCAACACCTTACAAGGTTGTGGTTGAGGGCGTCTCGCCTCACATGGAGCTCCAGCTGCGATATGGCCGACAGGGGGCGCTGCAGCTGGAACATCTGGTACTGCTGAGCTGGTGTCCCTCTTTCATAAATCCCTGTTTTACCTGAAGAACATCCGCAAACTAAATATTTATTTAAGGTAATGAAGGACATCTTGTTGGGACAACTGACCTGTTCAACGGCCTGAAAGATTAGAGGTCGCACAGCGTCCATATTGGCCTGCTAACTGTATTGGGTCTCTTTATGGACTGTCATTTATGTCCAAACACTGGGAGAGGGCGATATGGAACTGAAGTTTTATCACACTATTTTTTTATCCGATTTCTCATTTAATAAAATTGTTATTTGCAGCCTTAATATCCTCATACTTTCTATCCCTCCACCAGGGAGAAGAACAGATTGAACATGCTGATGTGGTGATCCACAGCTATTGTCTGTTCACTAACTGTGGTCCAATCTGCCTCTGTATCAACCAACAACGTCCACAGGTGGATCGGTCATTCAGAAATGCTTACAGTACACAACCCAACATAGACTGACCCCCTCCCTACAGCTTTCCTCATTCAGGGCTTCAGTTAACTACACCAAACCAAAACAAAGCAGGCCTACTTCCTGTGACCCTGTGGGTGCCATTTACATCACATGCGGCCTAAACAAATCGAATGCATGCCCTTTAACCTGCCTTTCATAACTCTACTGGCCAGAGATATGCAAGTACTTCCCCAACAACAAGGAGCCCAATTGATTTTCCTCCAAAGTTGGGACTAACTTGAAACATCTGCACTGCTGAGCTATTTTTAGCTCAACACGTGTGGTGTGTGATTTTTTTTTTTTTTTTCTTCTGAGCCACAACTGAATAATGACTAACTAGGTAGAAGTGTAAAGCAGGGCACACACGCCCTCAGAACTGGTGGCGACCTTTTACATCTATACCAGTCATCTGCTGTAGAGTTAAATCAATAGTTTTGTTAGAGCAGGGAAAGAGTTGACTAGCTGCCGACAGAGTCCACTGTAAACTTTAGACATGGTGAAATGTGATTTTCATTAAATGTTTTTGTGACAACAGAAGATGGTAAACACTGTACTGGGGTGTTTCTGTTTACTCAGCTTGATGAAGCTGGAGGTGGGTTGGGCTGAACTGGGATGGGCCTTCGTTAGGCAACACCTGAGCCGGTGGAGCATTAGACGAGCCGCTGTCGAAGGCGGAACCGCAGAGCCGTTCGGATCCAGGTGAAGCAGAACCGAGGGGGTGCGATAGTGTGCCGCTTCTGGGGTTAAACCCAAGTTCTCAATTATTTACCGTCATTCTATTGCTTTAAGTCGTAAAATAGTTCCCAGGTTCAGTTTATTAACTCAGTTTGTAACATGCAATACAGACTGCTCTGATTCTCAAAAGAGGAAAAAGTGTAAATGATTCACTGGGTCGATTTTCTACTACAGCGTATGTGGGGCAGTGCAAATAGAAGAGAGGACAAAATTTCCATCAAAAAAAAACATAAAAATGTCTGAGCTTCAGAAGTCAAACATTTGATAGAAAATAAAAAAAAAAAATCAGAAATTTTGAAGATCTCAGAAATTTTCTAAAAAAAAAAAAAAAAAACCCACAACAAAATATCTGAGTTTGAAAAGTTGAAAAATTACCAGACAAAACTCAGAAATAGTGATTAATCTCAGATTTTTTTTTTTTTTTTTAGATTAAACTTTGAAATTTGAGTTTCAAAAGCAGAAAATTTTCGACTAGGCTTTGAGTTTCAAAAATTGAAATTTTTTTTGCAAACGGCAGAGAAAGGAGATAACTATAAAGAGGGAGCAACACTGATTCTTCTTCTGTGGTCACCAAATCACTGACTCCAAGCACAAACAAAGCCAGCTGTCTAATGAATTTGTCTCCTGATGTTTGGACCTCAGCCCAAGTGTCAAGTCATGAAAACTACCGCTGTGGTGAGCCTCGCACACAAACAACCTACAGCAGAAAGCATGATGCAACGAAGCATGCATGTAGAGGAGGAAACAAAACAGGAAGGATCCAAAAGAAGGTGAACACAGCGGACGGAGACAAGAGGAAGGGCATGGAAGGTTGTTTCACAATGCGAGACGATTTATGATATTTTTGAATGACGGTCCTTACAAATGTTTATTTGTACAGGAGTTACGCTGAACTTTGATACTGAGACCCACCAGAGCTTAGACAGGACAACCTCTTCCATCCATCCAAGTCTACATTTTTATCATATCTTGTGTGGAATAGCTTAGAAACAGCAAAGGTGAAATTCATGTAAACCTGTCGCAATAAGCAATAAAATAAAGTAAAAGGAGCTGGAGAACTTTTATTCTGATTTGATTAATAGCTCTGGAATAGAAATTCTGTTTACAGACATATCACTATTAAATTTAATTTTAGGTTTTGGTTGTGTGTTGGTTTTATTTCTATGTTGTTTTTGGTCATTTTGTTATTTTTTGGTATTTTGGTGATATTTAAAATATCTTCCAGATCCAGTGTCAAGTGTTCTTTACAAAATTAAAGTTTATCTATGAGTGAGCAAACTTGAATTATTATTCCATTTTCAATACATCACTTGAAAATGTTCTGAAAACGACATTGTCGTTTATCGCAATAATTCCTGGGACAATTAATCGTCCATCAAAATGTGTTATCACGACAGGCCTGTGTGTAGACATACAGTGTTAAAACAATATACAAAAAACAGATTAAAACTAGCCAATAATAACATACTGTACAAGACAGTAGCATAAAAAAATAATGTGCCGTAATTAGAAACATGAATACTGAACTCAGTTGGATAAGGGATGTGAGACGGAATAAAATGATTTTTTTTTTCAAAAATGTACATCATATGCATGGAAGATTAACTTTAAAAAAGGCATATTCTACCACAGCCACTCAAAGCTCATGCTGATGATGCAAACAAGCTGAAGGTGACTAAACCTAGTATTTTACGTGTTCATGCTTTAATAACGGCAGACCACTTGTCTGCCGTTATTAAGAGGCCACAGCCACTTGAAGACAACTGCCTGTGATTCATTTGTCTCCACAGTGGGAGTCGCAGTTCGCTTAATGACTACAGACATGGAGGACGAGGCTCCCACTCTAAAGGGCTTCATTGTTTGGCAAATGGTGACGAAGCAGTTCTGCAGGTTCCACCTTCACCTCTCCTCCCACCTCGGCAGTGGAAACTCTGCTTGAGCATGCTCCGTCCCTAAATGCCACACTTCCGGGTTGTGGAGAGCTCCATTCATTCATTCATTCAGTCTCGTGCACATGGACTAAGGTCGCTTTACAGCTCGCTATCAGACAAACAGAACTACCCGGTCGGTGACCTGTGAGGGCACCTGCTGCGCCTGGCCACACAAAACATCTGCAGAAGCTTCTCTAATGTAACCTGTAGTTCCTCCTAGAATGTGAAGCAGTTCTCTGCTGCAGTTCTGAAAAGTAGAATCCACCTCAGCTGAGCTGTAAAATCTATCAAGACTATGAAATCCAGATTTCTCCCAAAGCATAAGCCCTCTAAACTGCCATTATGACTCCCAGGCCAGCAGGGGGCGCACCCCAAAGGGACACAGGCATCAACAATCCACTTTTTTTTGTCATTATACTTATGAACAATGGGTCTCGATTAAAATTTCCATCAATGTTTATAATTTGCTACAAACGTAGATTTCATAAGCATTTAAAAACTGACAAATCTAACATTTGTCATGTATGCTCACAATGTTTCTGGTTCATCATTACTTCTGATGTTTGTGTAAAAATATTGTTTTACTTTTTACAGTTTGGTATGAGGCATAATCTGTGTTTGATATGAGGCATAGTCTGTGGGGGAAATAAAATGGATCAAGCTTCTCAGCTTTCTCTCAGTTCTAACTAGAAACAGCCAATCAGAGCCAGGAGGCAAGTCTTAGCGCTGTCAATAACTCTCCGCGTGATGCTGCTTATCCTCCCCCCTCTTGAATATCTTGAATGCTAAGGCTAGTTAGCATGCCCACCAATTATGGTGCACAAACGGTTTTCCTGCAGCGATAAGTTGTTTCTCCATCGTTAGTACTTTGAGCAGCGAGAACTAGAGGTTGATTGGCAGCGCTAAGACCCTCCTCCTTTCATTGGTTGTTTTTGACAAATATGTAAAAAATATTTTTCATAAAAGGTGCAATATACATAGAGCTGTCATTTTTTCAGTCGATAAGCATTCTGTTCTCTTTAGTTTTTCACTGCTATTAGCAACAGAGCTGGGCATTATTGTTGAGGCTTTGGCCGGGAAATAAATCAGTCTGAGTTTCCAGAAGATTAATAGAAATTTTAAATCAACTATGTAATGTTTTCCACCGCCTAAATTTAAACAGTCAACGGAGCGGATGTGTGAGCACACACTTACTTCACTGCACAAGATCTACGTGTCATCAAAAACATTTCAGAAATTCCCTTTTATATTGAAAACACTGTAAGCAGAACAAGCTTTTGTGGCAGAATTTTCTTTTGTGAAAACAGTAACAAACATTACCTTTGGACTGAATATGACTGACATTTGTTCTAACCACTGACATGCATAAAATCCCATCAGAAATCTTGTTTGCCAGACATCGTATGGATCTGAAACCTTTTAATCATATGAAAGTTTCTACAGTGCCTTTTTCAGGTTCAATCTTTTGCTGTCACATCAAATCTATTGAATAATTTTGAACCTATTATTGGTTCAAAACTGTATAGTCTACATATTGATCCTGCATCAGCTGAAACTTCTCAGGAGTGGAGTAAACTTTAAGAAGCTGGCATGTTTCGGATTTCTGATCAGGCAGACCCAGGCAGCTCTCACGGGCCTTCATCAGCATAACTTTAGCACAGCGACATGGAAGCAGAAAACATGGCACCAAAATAAACAATGGTGTTCTGTTAAAGTTAACACATTTAATATCATCCATATGCAGTAATGAGCAACTTCCCTCTCAGTTGGTTTGTGCTGCTAAAATCCCCCACTGGTTTAATAACTCCTCTATAAATTCGTAGCGATATGACTTCTTTCTACTAAAATTCAGGGAATTATTCGTGTTTACACAGAACCTCAATTCAATGAATTAAAACAATCAGTTTTACCAGAAATGGTGGCCCATAGCTAAATCTGCTTAGGGCCCCAAATAATCTAGAGCTCTGAAGGAACAGTGTAGGAACCTATGAAACAGTCTAGGCCTGTTGCAGTAAGTAATAAATCAATCAATCACAAGATAAATTAAGACAAGTCCAACAATGTCCATTTACGTGATTTATTGTTTTCCTCCCTCACTTTTTCTGTTATTTGGGATATTTAAAATGTCTTCTAGTTCCGGTGTTAAACGTTAAATAGAACTGAAAGTGTATTCATCTTTGAGAATGTGTTCTTGCATTACTATACCACTACCACGGTATTACTTAAAAATGGTCTCGAAATGACGACATCATTTATCGCAATAACTCCTTTGACAATATCACAGGCTGAGGACAGTTTTAAACAGTGAAAGACGGGAACTAAGCAACTGTGAAATGCCTACATCCAACCAGGAATCGCTTTTTACTTTAAGAAAATATCTTTTCAATGTAACGTAATGCTAAAAGGCATGTAAAAGAAGAAATTGCTATGACATAAATCACGATTTCAGCGGGACGGCACACCAGCAGAGTGAGTTCAGGGAGACAGGTCTGTCCACGGCCTGTCCTGAGCTCCCATAATCAGCTTACCAGGTTGAACACGGTCTCCACGATGTCTCGGTTGGAAACTTCTCCAACTTCCACCAGGCCAGCCAGCACGGCGAACTTCATCCTGATCCCCCTGATGGGGACCGCGGGGTTGAGCTGCATGGCGCCCGCTCGCCCGTCCTTTCCATCACCTGGCTCCGCCGCCTCTGCGCTAGCCATTTGCTAAGGAAGGACGGACGGGACAGGTGGCGTTCACAGGTAAGGCACCTGTTCACCTCCAATGGCGAGGGAGCAGGCGACGTCGAGGGGGTTAGGGGGGTATTACGGTTCTACTGTCTCCCCCTTCAGATGAGTTGTGACCGGTCTAGAGATACATACTCAGAGCCCTTTTCTTCCCATTTAAAGTAGTTTTTTTTTTTGAGGGACGCTGTAAAGAGGGAGCAACGGGGGAATGTGGTGCTGGTCGGAAATGTCACCGCTCCTGCACTCTCTGTCCTGCTCGCTCCGTAACTTGATACCCCCACGGATTAATTGATGCGATTAAAGCCGTGAAGAAAGCACACACCGCAGGCAGCGAGCAGCCAGCCAGCCGTCCTCCCGCTCCACCAGCTCTCTCCTCTGGACACAGTCACTTTAATTTCTCCCCTTCAGCTGTGGAAGTTGCTGCTGTCTCCGAGTGCACTCACTTGACACTCACAACCGAAAACTCCCAACAAAGGAAGAGAGAAGTCCTATGTCCGGCTCCGAAGAAGCGGGTAGCAGACGGAGGTGTGCTCGGCGCTGCCCGGGTAGCTCCGGAGACTCGGTTAAATAACAAGGTTGAGCCAGCTGCGCTGGGTTTGCTTCCTGATCTGCCCCGGTAGCTTCAGTTCGTCACCGCCATGACAGTGGAGCCCTAGAGTGAACGGCGCATGCGCTGTACAGACCAACGTCTATTCAGCTCTGAGGCAGGTGAGCCGCTCAGGTGGCTTCTCAGAATGCTGCAGTTCAATTAATAATCTCTCATTTCCTGGCATTTTCACTCCTAGCCTCAGCCTCTGTTCAGGATCATTTGAGAAACAATCCACAAAACCAGAACTGTTTTCTCTGTCCACCGGATAAGTAAGCAAATTGTTGGTGGTTGTGTGTATAGTCATACGACTTTGACAAAACTGGTCGATCTCAATAAATATGGCTTTATATCAGTAATTCAGATTTTTTTAAAAATAAGCCCATAAAATACAAAAAGTCAGTAAACACAGACTGATATATTCCAAACATTAATTTTGATGATTATATCTTATTGATAATGAAGATCTAAACTTCATTTTCTCAGAAAATTAGAATTGAATATCAGGGGGGGGAATATTTTTTTAACAGAAAAGTGTAGAGTAGCCCGGTTTCTCTTTGTTTCATGAAGTTTGAAAAAAGGGTATTTGAGCAGTTTCCAGTAACAGTTTCATTTTTGCTTCAAGGTTGGAGTAATTCTTTACTAGCAGAAAGTCCACAAAATGCAGTGAAAAAGCCTTCAGCTGACCCAAAACACTGCCACGCGAGTTCTGATGAAAATGAAAATCAGAGATCATATTTCTCCTGTTTTCTTTTTAGCTTCTCTTCACTGGCTCCCTGTTAAATCCAGAGTAGAATCTAAGATTCTCCTTCTCATTCATAAAACCCTTAATGATTAACTCCTTCATCCATCAGAGATCCCATTGGTCCAAATGTTCCATAGCAGAACCCTGCAGTACCAGACTGCAGGGTTTCTGCTGAGGTTCTGGCAGTACAGCAGTTCAGCAGATCTTTTAGTTCTCAGGCTCCTCTCCTGTGGAACCAGCTCTCGGTTTTAGTCCAAGAGGCAGACACCCTGTCTATTTTATAGATTAGGCTCAAAACTTTCCTCTTTGATCAAGCTGATAGTTAGACTGGCTTAGGTTATCCTGAGCTATCTCTGTAGTTATGCTGGTAGGCTAGTTTGGCATCTGTTGCCAACAACTTAAAGCATATCCTTCCACAGATGACACACTTGGCCATGTTTTCCAGTTTCTTCCCTGTCTCTCTCCTGGTCAAACCTTATTGGTTGAGCTCTATTTGCTGCTAACTATTTCTCTTTCATCCTACAGCCTTTAAAACTGATTCAGAGTTTATCTATAGGGCTGTGTTTCTAGATGAAGCCACTAATGTCTCTACTCCAGGCTGTTAATTTATTACTTGTTAACATATTTTGATCCCAAATAGAGCACACTTGCCCCATTCCTGATGTACTTCAATAAAACATTAGCAACATAGTCTTTTTTGGCTTATTCTCTTAGTCATTCTTCAAAATGCGAAAGACAAAAGAACATGCCATTCAACTAAGTAATGTCCGTAAAAGAATCAAATATTTGTATTGCAATTACACTGAGAAATGTTGACTCTTATACTTTTTGCCCACACAATTTGCTGCTTCTTTCCGTTCGTTTAGCTCGGATTGAATTGGGTCATAAAGTTTAATAAAGTTTAGTTCATTCTGCTCCCTCTTCTTGAAAGTTGCCACAAGAAACTTTGAAATTGACTGAATTCCTCTTGTTTATTGCTTTTACATCCACACCAAAAGTTCTTGAGGCAGATTCAATAACAATGTTTTTGATAGCTTGACATTTTCTTTCAACTGTGTAATTTATTTTGTGTCGTTGCTGCCTGACGGCCAGGACTACCTTCAAAAAGAGGTTTTTAATCTCAATGGGGTTTTATCATGGAAAAAAGAAAAACATTTTCTTCACATCAGCAAAAACTCCTGTGGCCCCAAGAACTGAAACAAAAAAAATGAAACAATCACATTTAAATTAGCAATCTGGACATTTGTTCATCCGCTTGTGCGTAACAAAAGTCTCAAGGTTGATGTTGATCTGCAGGATGAATCCGCACTCCGCTGCCATACTGGACACCGGAATTACAAACTCCACCTCAGTCAGAGTTTTGAAATCGGGGAAAAATGTTCCGTTTGAAGTTATCAGTAGTGAGCATGACTCTCCGAATGAGGGGAAGTGGGAGGAAATCCTACAGAATGCGCTCCAAAGCTTCCTGTCCATAACTGTTCAATGTGCCGTCAGCTCCCGGAATTTCTTTATGGATTAATCAAGTACTAATTTGGGTGAAAAAAAAAAACTCAAAAGAAAAAAGTCTCAACAGGGTTTAGGTCATTTTTTGGACCATGTTTGGTGTATTTAGCTAAGTTAGTTAAGTAAATTAAAGTAGATTTGACTGCTTTTGAGTAAATGTCACTGGGATGCAAAAAGAATGATTATTAAAAAGATGAATACATTTTATTGCATCAAAGGTTTTCCTTTAAGAGAATATTTTAATTTCTTTGTAATTAAAACAAAAAATTATATATCAGTTACTGGAGCTAGCAGGCCAGTTTTGTGTCATTACCTGCATTTCCATTTACCACGCAATCGTGCAACGCAGATGAAAGCGCCAAACACTAAATAATTTGTTCGAAGAGAACAAGAAACAACTTTGTGATTTAAAGAAATCAAAAGAAACAGACAAGATTTTGTTTCCACAACAGCATGAGGAGAAACGTCTCCATCCCGAGGCTCTGCAGACCAGACATTGATGCAAAGTGACAGCTCTGCTTTGCTTGCCTTTTCATATCACCTCCATCACCATAACCCCCTGACACGTGAGATATTTGCAGAGACGATTTGACGAGGGGTCCCACTTTCATCCAACTCCGTGATTGCATCACGAAGGGATCCTAATTGCGCTCGGTCGGAGCTGTGGTAATAAATGCTCTAAATCCATTTTCCCCTGTGTCGGTCTGCTCCGCTGACTTCAAATTCACCCTGCAGTGGGGACGAAGAGGCTGGAAGCGTTTCCACAGAGCCAGCTGATGTCACTGCTGCCGTTGACCTCCCTGTACGCCAGAGCCGTTCCCACGGGGACTGTGGGAGCCATGGAAGCCCTCAGCAGCACCCACTGGGGACAGGCCTTGGTTTTTGATTTAATGTTCTCACATCAGCTGACTGGTTCCAATAGCATATGTTATTAGCGGGGCATTATTATGTTAAATTTACTTTTTTTTTTTTCTTTTTTCACTTTTACATCATATTATAATGTTTCCCCCTCATCAAAGACACACATGGAGTGTTGCTTTGATTATTTCATGCATGAGAAATCCTTTAATCTCCCATGGCAACCATTCAGCTGTGCAAAACGCCTGGCTGGATCTAGCCCCGCCTTCGGCGTGCTACTCCTCTTCTGAGCCGCAGTTTCCGAGCTTCAGAGAGCTTCTGCCTCACAGAGAACCACTCCCCTGTGACTCCCTCACTCAACTCCTTTAGACTAGCAAGCAGCAATCAGCAAACACCTGGTGGAACTGTGAGCTAGTTCTCAGTGCAACGCCGATAAACACATTGTTAAAGGGTTAATAAAGGAGGCACTTTGTGATGGCTTCCTGAGAGTGGAGTTTCACATAAAGCAGTTTTTAAAGGCATTAAATTACAAAGTCAAATTTCATTTAGGTCATATTTAACATAGAGAGCATTCTTCTAACAACTGAAGGTAGCATAGTTTATTGACACTATGTGCCTGGAAAACACATAATACCGGCCCATATCCCACAGATATGTGTTATCAGGGGCCCGTTGGACAACCTTTTGCCTTCAGACCCACCAAAGTTCCTGGTAGATTCAACATCTCACCTTGTTGTGATTCAGAAACCAGGTTGAGATTATTGGAGTTTTGTGATGTACAATAAAGACATAAAGTGGGTGGAATGGTCAGTATCAACACTGTGTGGCCTGTAAACACAGCCTGGTAAGTACAAAGAAACTCTAAATAGTGGGGAGAAAATATCTTCCACCCCATTGCACCTCGAGTCTGATGCAACACAGAATGGATCCAAGCTGTTGATTTTTCTACCTTACCATGAAATAGTTCAACTGAACTCAGACTTCATTTTAGTAAGTGGTTATTTGAACTATTGTTGGCATTTCTATGATTTTATCTTTGCTATATCTTCTAAACCGATCAGCTGGTGAAAACTGAACACTACAGAGCTAAGGAGGGTACATGTGTTTTATTTGTTCATATTTTACAGGATTGCTTGTTTTTACTTGTATTTCCTTCAGGAGTTGGCATTGGTGGCTGGAGGCATTTTACCAACAGACAACATTCCTAGCAGAGTCACTGTAGCAGTCTGGGCGGAGACAGTCAACATGCCTGTTTGACCTGTTAATGCAAAGAAACTAGTTACACCTATTGTAAGCTTGTGATATTGCCATGTCCGACGATAACTATCACTTTTACTCCCAATATTTAGAAAGAAAAATTATTTTGCATCTTTGAGGTCAAAAGTTGCTGATTAAACATTTTCTGTAGGAATTTAGTTGGTCAAAAAGACCAACTAAATAGGATAAACAATTTTATCCTATTTCTGTGAACTCTGTGCAGAATATTTATTTTTTTTGTTGTGTACTTTTTTATATAGTTTAAGTCAATGCTGGTTTGGTAAACTCATTTTGAATGTTTTAATGCAGTCTCGAAAATGGATTTCTGAAGTTTTCCTTTTCTAATTTTTAAACAATTACTAAGAAGACGTGTGTGTGTGCATGCGTGCGTGGGCATGTGTGTGTATGTGTGCGCATGCTTGCGTGTGTGTGTGTTGCCACGCTCAAATTTGCTTGAGGAAAAGCTGCCCCACTTCTTCCAAGGCCAAAGGTAACAAAGCCCAGGAAGTCACTGCAGCACTGGCAAACTTTCCTAATCTGAAATCTAGAAAGCCAAAGTTCACAAGTTTCTTGCCAAGTGTACCAAAATTATGAAGCTGACAGAACTTGTGACAGGCAATTAAAAAAAAATCTGAAATAAATAAATACAAATTAAAAAAAATTCACAATAATTAATAAAACAACAAAAAAAACATGCAATTTTTCAATGAAACTAAAAGATTTTTGTAGAAGAGAGCCTCTCACATTTGCATTTTAAATGAAAGGCGTAAGAATTCCCAGATTTTGGGCATTAATTGTGCAGTATTTGTCTATTCTCATCAACAACCACTGAGTATGGGTCACCTGTATTTATGTGTGTTTAGCCAGGTTCCATTATCGGGTGTGTCAAGTATATTTTTGAGTAAAAGTTGTTGTATGTTTGCGTTCCTATACAATTAAATAAATCACAGATGGATGCTTTGGTTTGTACCTGTCATTTTTCATCTTATGCCGATTTTTTTGGGGAATCTATGTAACTATAAAAATTCCCCATCTGCATCAATGAAATATTTCAACTGAACTATTGCTGATGCTGATTCGGCTCATCAGCATTGTCTGTGCTGATGGGCCGAATTGGTTCATTTTTTGATTTCAGGTTGAGAACCTCACAAAATCATTCAAACATCATTCAAACAAATATTCAAACAGACAACCATTTGAATATTTAGCAGGCCAATATTTCCAGATTAACAATCAAATTTTCTGAGAAACTGATTTAGGGGTTTTAGTAGTTGGAGGCCATAATCATCAAAAGGAACAAAAAGAATAACTTAAAATATAGTGTAATAAATATATACCTCACATGAGGTTTGCTTACAATTATAGGCCCAATTGACTAAGAAAGCAACAACTCTGAGATTTTGACCTGCATTAATTTTAATAGCTGTATTTTCGTTGTTATTATTATTCATTTGACATTATTTGACTAAAAAAGAAAAACAAGTTTTTTTGTTAATTTTAATAACCAAAACAGACAAAACCTATACTTTAAAAGTTGTTTTGGAGAATATGGAATACTTGCTATAAAAACTAATGCAATATAAACATATTAGTTAACGTGACTGATATTTTTGATTGATTGCTGAAATAATTTTCATTTAAAGAATGCTCAATTTAAAATTCTAAAGTTTGACCGCACAGATATTATTTTTGTAAGCAGCCTTTAACCACCAGAGGGAGCCCACAGAAATGACCAGAACCCGCGATAATTCAAGTCTCACGTCCCCGGCTTGACGTTCCCCTTAACTCTCGCGAGATGTCTTGTTTCCTCCTCTTTCGCTCCCTGTAGCCAACATGGCAGTCGGCAAGAATAAGAGGCTGACCAAAGGCGGCAAAAAAGGTGCCAAAAAGAAGATGTAAGTTAAAAATTTCTTCACGGGTACACGGAATAGGTGTTCTGCTTCTCACTGTGGTTCTTTTGACGAGAGAAATGTGACGGATGAAGTTGATATTAAACAGATGGTAGAGGTGAGGACGCTGGTCTTGTCTCTGCCGGCCTCTGTGTCTGTGTATGGAGCTCAGACACGCTCTCTAGCAGAGCTTTTTAATTCGGCTTTCTACCGCTTAGTTTAACTTACACAATTCGCAGAGACTGTTTTCAGTATGCCTAGAGAACGGGTAGAGTTCGGTGTCTCTTTGTAGTGAGTTATGGGAGCGATATTTGCCAAAGCTGCTAAGCGTTAGCAGGGCTGTGTAAAGCGATGAGCTAGCTGCCTGCAGCACAGTTTAGCTCCAGACCAATTGAAAGAGTTCCCCGTTAGACTAAGTTACATTTCTTAATCACTAGAGAGTGCTGGAGGAGTTTAAAGCTAATAACTGTTTCTTGTTCACAGTGTAGACCCGTTCTCTAAGAAGGACTGGTACGATGTGAAGGCACCAGCCATGTTCAACATCCGCAACATTGGCAAAACCTTGGTCACCAGGACTCAGGGAACCAGTAAGTCTGCATTCTGTATCCCGGGGGACACTTTAATATGTAACCATTTTTCTCTGCAGGGAAAAATGGTCAAATATTATACAGCTAATATTTGGTCACAATATTTCCCTTGTGTTTTGCAGCAAAGATATTGGTAATGGAAATAAGTCGGTATTTGTCAACTTTACAAGCACAGATATCGTTGGAATTAAATGATTCTGTAACTCTTAGCTACTTTTGAAATGTGAAAATTACTTTGTTCTAAATCGTTCTTGGTTAGTAGAACACTTAATTTTTTTAAGCTGTACATTCGAATTGCCCATTACTGTCTTGTTTTGATACTACAAACAGGAGTGTGTATGATACAAATGATAATGATTTAGATGAACAATGCATTACAAAATATGCAGAGATAAAGAAAATGGATGTGTTGGTACAGCAGGAACACTTTCTGCAGGATTGGTTGCACAGTAGCATGTGGTTAGCTTATAGCAACCACTGGACGCAAAAGGGCTGTTGAACAAAATGTCCATTTTGAAAGGTGTACTGTTGTATATGTTTAATTTGCTAAACTAATATTCCCCAAACCTCTTTATTTTGTCTTTTTGTAAAGAGAGTTGATGTTTGTGGCTTCGACTTTTGACAAAAGTGGGACCGCACTCTAGTCCGGTCGGGATAAGACTGAGTCTCCGCTCCTCGTCAGATCGTTTGAACTCTTGACGCTCCTCTTTGTTTGTCAGGGATTGCCTCTGACGGACTGAAGGGACGCGTGTTCGAGGTGAGCCTGGCTGACCTGCAGAACGACGAGGTGGCCTTCCGCAAGTTCAAGCTCGTCACCGAGGACGTTCAGGGCAAGAACTGCCTCACCAACTTCCACGGCATGGATCTGACCCGCGACAAGATGTGCTCCATGGTCAAGAAGTGGCAGGTAATGTTGGGTTTGGAGCAGGAAGTAGCTTCGCTGTTAAGCCGCCGTGAGCTTTTCAGATGATGATATTCTGTTTTGGGTTTTTTTTTAATTATTTGTGAGCCTGAACAAGAATGGAAGATGAAGATGAGTTGGTTTAGTGTTAAGGCACTAAACCAACTGTTGATGATACTGGTTTAGATGTTTACTGGGACTTTGCAATAGGGATCCCCGTTTTTCACTTCTGATAAGATAGAAAAGGTTTAGTATCAGCTGTGCCGGATTGATTTTAAGTTTCTAAAAAAATACAATAAAATCAGACATAAATGTACAAAGTGATTTGCTAACTCTGCATGAGTACAGCACAAATATACAATTAGCTTCACAAGCTTGGTCAAACATGTAAAAACAACTTTAATTTGTTCAGTCAGTGCAATTAGGAGTAGAACAGCCAATGGAAAATAATTTTAAAAAAAAAAGCACGAAACATAGAATTATACTGAATAGATTTGTCCTTGTGGATTGGCTACATTGTCACTGATACACAATATAGATATTTTTTTCTATACTGCCACCGATTCAGATATTGTTTGTTCGGTGCATCTCGTCTGTGAATATGATTTCCCAGTTTGAGTATAAATGTTGCAGAGACCAGTAACAATGGTTACCAGTCACCACTGGCTGTGGCTAATTAGTGCATCAGTGAACATGGCTGTTTAGAGAAGCTAAAGCAACACGTTCAGATGTGACGTGATGAAGTATTATTAGTCATCGTTCCATATATTGTTGTTGAGGTGCTTTGGAGTGGCTTGGCAACAAACTTCTGTCGTGAGTGAAAGTGTCATGGTCGCTCTCTGATTCGGGGTTCAGGTTAGCGTACAGTCTGGTTGACATGGATCTGGAACACGTGTGTTTTCTACCCGGATCAGCCTTGTATATAGATCTTTAGATCGTAGGAGTTGAACGCCACGCTGTCTTGTGATTTGCGTTGGTCAGTAGATTGAGAATGCGTCCCGGTGTTTTTCCTCAGACCATGATCGAGGCCCATGTGGACGTGAAGACAACTGACGGATACCTCCTGCGTCTCTTCTGCGTGGGCTTCACAAAGAAGCGCACCAACCAGATCAGGAAGACGTCGTACGCCCAGCACCAGCAGGTCCGCCAGATCCGCAAGAAGATGATGGAGATCATGACGCGTGAGGTCCAGACCAACGACCTGAAGGAAGTGGTCAACAAGCTGTAAGTCCACTTCCTGAGCAGCAGAGGGAAGCCGAAGCTGAACTCCTGATGTTTGGGTGGAAGGTGTTTGACGCGTTGGGTTTTTCTTTTATGGTGCGTTTCAGGATCCCTGACAGCGTCGGCAAAGACATAGAGAAGGCGTGTCAGTCCATCTACCCCCTACACGACGTCTACGTCCGCAAGGTCAAGATGCTGAAGAAGCCCAAGTTTGAACGTAGGTCCACCTCCTCAGTGTTCACGGTCATGTGGGAGCTGTGATGACACTGTTTCGGTCCCATATGACTGCCTGATTACTGCTTTATTGAGATCTGCTGATGCTCCTTTGTAACTCTGACATCATCGTTACTGGTGGAAGGAAAAGAAACAAACTTGTTCTTTCTCGTTGCAGTGGGCAAACTGATGGAGCTCCACGGCGAAGGCGGCTCCACCACCACCGCAAAGGTTTCTGGGGACGACACCGGAGCCAAGGTGGAGAGGGCCGATGGCTATGAGCCCCCCATCCAGGAGACTGTCTGAACACCCCAACAGATTTAATAAAACATGTAAATGACCAACAAACCCCTCTGTGGCTGTGTGTTTGTGAAGGAGCTGCTTTAGGTGTCAATTCTTATTATAAAAGGTCATATTCAACAAATAATGAGTTTATTTCACTAACTTGATTCATAATGATCAACAGTTTAAAACCTTTTGGGTTTTATTTTGTGATATCAATTAAACAAAGTCATAGGGGTAACTGTTTAAGAAAACCTCTTTTAAGGTTTTATTGGCTCTAGTGGCTTTTATTTGATAGTGAATTGACAGGAAAGTGAGTAATGAGAGAAAAGGGGCAAGGTGGCAAAGGTCACCGGGCTGGGAATCAAACCTGCGACAGCCGCATCGACAACCAAGGCCTCCATATTTGGGTTATATTAACCCCTCTGCCACCACAGCACCCTGTAAGAAAACATTTTTAATAGAGAAATGAGGGATTAATGAAAAGTTAAGAGGTTGTATGAGGTCTTGACCGTCATAGTGACATTTTTCCTGCTGTAATGGCTGCAGTGAGTTCTGGAGGCGGTCAGCCCGAGGCTCTGCTGAGGAGCTGAGCAAACAGCTTGGTTTTTCTCCTCAGTGTGGATGTTAATGAGTGAGGTCTGGCCCAGGATCAGGCTGACACCATGACCCAGATGTTTGATACACCCACAGTTTCCTCACTTCCACAGAGTTCCTATGGTGACTGTCACCATGGGGAAAACCTCAGCTATTGGTAACTTCATTTAAGGAAAACCATATTGTTTTATTGCATAAAAAGAAGAGACAGACTTGAATTAGAGCTTAATATGTTGTGGTTCTGGGTCAGGTCAGCAGGGGTTCTGGTCCACTCTTCCATATGGGTCGTCTCCACAGCTTTCAGGTTTCAGCTGCCTTTCTATTGGTGGGTCGCTAAAGAACCATGAAACGCTGGAGCCCAGCCTCTCCCGTGTTCTGACAGAAGGTCGTTTTTTTGGGGACACCTGGTTCCATCCGTCTTCTGTTCCACACTGTGCAGATGTCTAGAAAAAGCTTCACCAAAGCATGATGCTTCCACCTCCACCCTCATAGCTGGGAGATCTTGGGATTTTTCCACTCCGCACCTTATGAATCTCCACCCAACTCTGATGGGCTTTGCTTCTCAATCGAAACTGGTTCCTCCTGTTGGCTTGTGCACATTTTCTTCCCATGAACTGGTGCAGTCGATTCATAGGGGTCAATGTTTGTAGAGAATAACTGTCATATCTGGTGTCTCGCATGATTAGGTTCTGCCATAATTTGTGGTCATTTCCAGTCAAATTTTCTGAGTAGCTGAATTCTGGATTTTCCATTAACTGGAAGCAAAAAAAAAACCCCTAAAAGATCATTTTAATGACAGAGTTTCAGTTCTCAAACTGACTTGTTATAATGCATTTAATCTTGTACATTTGAGTTATCAAGTACATTGAAAACAGTGAGAAGATTTTCATTCATTAATAATAAAAGTAATATCAGGAGTGGTAATAACTTACACACTTCATCTTTTAATCAAAGAAGACTGGAGGCTTCAATTAACTACTGCTGGTCATCTTCCAGTGCAGACTTATTCATATTAGAGAGCAAACAATTAATATTACACTAAAAATCTGTAAGGGCCAAACATTTCAGTAGCATGGATGACAAAGAACCAGTAGAGGGAGCAAGAGTTCAGTTAAATTCAGAATCGACCTAAAGTACAGGTGTCAAACTCCAGTCCTGGAGGGCCACCGCCCTGAAACTTCTAGATGTGTCTCTGCTGCACCACCTGAATAGAATAATTAGGTCATTAGCAAGGCGCTGGAGAACCAATCTACACAAGGAGGAGGTTATTAAGCCATTTCATTCCACTGTTTTGTACCTGTGGCACATCTAAAAACTGCAGGGCAGCGGAGTTTGACACCCCTGACCTAGAGAAATACTGATAAAATTCTTTATTTAGAACATAACTCAGTAAATGCTTGAGAAACGTTGCACAACTTTAAATACTGTTTAAGTTTTAACGCTTTCCAAACACGACTAATTAAACGTCCACCTGTTTAATCTACAAGTCCATTAATCAAGAACTTGTAGATAGTTTTTAGGGACGAGGGCCCGTTTTCCCCTCAAGTCCCCCAGAAACCATTCGTCATCCACCGACTCCAGGTTGGTGACGATGTCCCCGACCTGTGGGTGAAGGGAGAGGACAGGAGAGGCTGGGGTCTGCGTTTTGGTTCCGTAATTGAGTAGAATGCAGACGACAAACACCACCGTACCTGGAGTGAGAGCTCCTCCTCAGAGTCTGATGTGAAGCTGTACAGAGCCGTTCCTCTCAGGCAGCCAGCGGCTCCGTCCTGCTGCTCTCCTGATGAGGAACGCAGCAACGTGTTAATCTTCGACGTTTAACGGCGCTCAACTAGGCTGTTTTCACACCTGATAGTTCGGTAGGCGATATTCGACTGAGGAAACAAATTACATTTGTTCCATTTTCAGCTGCTGCCGTTAACCTTCACCCTGCGCTGAGTCAAACCAACCAAAACCTTTTGAAACACAGCGCCACCTCACCTGTGGTGGCGCTGCACCAAGAACTACTGAAGGAAACAACACAAAAACCTCTGAAGAAGATGCTGACCGCAGCTTCCTTCTTTGCAAAATGCTGGGATGGCCAACAAATCAATAACAATATATAATGCAATAACATAATCAATAGAAGATACATTCAATAAAATGTCCAACAATTACATTGAACTCTGATCCAGAACCGAACAGCATTCTGGGAGATGTAAACTATAACCTCTTTACCTCTCACGGCGAGATACGCAAGGTTGGTAGCATCAACAAACTCATTCGTTCTTTTGGTTACCAAGCAACAATCTGTCGAGTAACTTGTGCAGCAGCAGTTTTTTGTTTTGCCACTGTGCCTCAAAACTGCTTAAAAATAAATAACAATTTGGAGAGAAAACTGTGGATAAAACAGGAAAACTTGTGTCATCAGTTTGGCAGGATATCAGATATTTTAAAACAAAAAACTGAACAAAAGTTATTGATGTCGACTGATATCACATCCTTATATCATGATACGTTTTTCAGCCATATCGTCCAGCATGTGATTTTAGTTTTTGGAGGATTTCTCTTTTGTTTTGGTAAAAAAAATAAATAAATAAAAATCTACAGGCCATTTCTGCCTCCAGTGCTAGACTCACACTTATTTTGGTTGTATTTACCCAGAGTGCCCTGCGTTTTACTTCACTTACTGCTTTTGGAGTGGTCTCTGAACCGCTTGGCATTCACACATACATTTGAACCGCACCAGAATTCACTTCAACCGAACTAAAACCGAGGATTGTAGGCGGACCGTAGTTCAATTATGCATTCACACCTCCCCAAGCAAACCGGACTTTCTAGACAAATGGACTGGAGTTGGATTAAAGCAGATTGAACAGGGCTGGTGTGAATGCACTCTCAGATGAACAGCAGCAGCTGCACAAGTGAGGGCTACATTCTCCACATCTGCTGGTTCTCTGTTCACGTGGATCGAGTGATGATGTGCACATTTATTGATCAGTTTGTCACATGATTAAATACTAAATATCTGAATAGAGAACTTTCTTCCCATCGTGCAGGGTTAGGTTTGCAGATTAAACTTTAGGCGGTTTTGCTTTCAGCTTTTAGGACTATTAGCACCCAGCTGAAAACTCTCTGTACCTGACGAGATGTCGACGTAGGCCCTGGGAAACATGCCCTCCCTGCCGTTGAGCCGGCCACTGCTCCACTCCTCGCTCAGGTGCTCGGTGATCAGGATGCAGTCGTCCTTCTGAAACGACAGCTCGTCCTGGGTCTTTGCTGCGTAGTCGTACAGAGCCACCGCCCACTGCACACCGGACCCGGCGGTCTGAGGTCGGACATGGACGCAAACGAAAGAATCAGAGTGTAAATTTAAGTCGTAAGCATCCGTTGAGTTTCTGTTTTAGGTTCATGTGTTCCAGTCTGATCTTTGGTGTCGTTAATGCTTGTGTAAATAATGGCTACCTGGGCAGGTCTGGCAGCTGCTGCTTGTCCAAAGGCAGAATGAGCAGCAAGACCTGTAGAAACAACAACAACAACAACAATAATAATAATAATGAAGCAGCACTAAGTTTACATTTGACACACAGCATCTGGCAGAGTTCTATCCTGCTGCAGGCATCTTCATTTGCAACTGGGCTCATTAGAGGGCGCTTTAACAAGCTAACCGCTAGCCTACCTCTGCACTAAAACCATCTTTGGTGTGTCTGATATTGTTGGAACAAGTATTTGTGTCCAAGTCTCCTAATAATCTGAGCCACTTGGTCGCGCTGAGAAGAAAGTAAGCTGCCTGGTTGGTCCTGGGTCAACGGAGAAACGGAGCTACTGGTCCCACAATGACGTCTTCGAACTGGGCCAGTGTTTCTGGTTGTCCTCATGGTTGAGTCGTACCGAAGCCCAGTTTGTAAAACGGTTTTCTCGAGATTTACTCGTTATCTTGAGAAAACCATCAGGAAAAAATTATGCAGAACTCTCCGCTCTCAGCTTCTGTAGACTCAAATAGCATCTAGAGAAAAATCTTTTGGTCAGAGAACACAGACCGGAAAAAGACCCAAGACCCAAACAAAGTTTACAGCAGGGTAACATGAGGCTTCTAGCGCTTCCTGTCAAAGCCCAACCTTCACTCTGTAGACAGTTTGTTGACTTCAAAGCTGGATCCATGACAGAAAACTAACCGGTTCAAATAAACTCCACCAAATCTCACATATTGAGCCAAGATGTTGCCAGAAGCCTGTTGATGGTTGTAAACAGCATGTGGTCAATGTGGAACTTGACGCCCGTGGCTTGTTTGAACCCGTATCTATGATTTTGACCCAATGTGGATAAAATCTTGTGCATCCAATTATTATTTTTTGTTTTTTTTTTCTCCAGTCATTGAAGTTGTAATCAATACACCTCTGGGGGAAAATAACCGCTGACATTAATCTTTTATTTACCATAAACCTGAAATAATTTTGTTGGTAAAACAGAATAGCTGAACATTAATCTACATGGAAGCAGAGGAGTTGCCGGAGTTGCTGACTTCTATTTGGATGCGGCGCCTCCTCCGTCTGGGCCGGACTTAAATGAAACAAAAACAGAGGCACAAATTCCTCCGAGGCAAGAGAAACAACTGCATGAAGACTGAAGAACGGATGAGGTCATTTCATTAAAGGGGTAGCATTATGGCACATTTTAGAGCACGATCAAGTAACTATATTGTCTTTCTATAGTTGATTTTGTAGTTTAGCGCCTTGAGACTGGGCCTCTGTCTCTTTAAAATCTCCCGCTCTTTTTGGAACTCCGCCTTTTGGCCCTTCGACAACATTTTAACCAGGGTTGTTAGGTCCACCCACAGGTTTTCTACAGCTGAATGGTTGCCACGGGAGATTAAAGGATTTTTTAACAAGCATGTAAGAATCAAAGCAACACTCCAGGTAAAGCTAAAAAAAAAAACAGTCTATTTTACATAATACCGCCCCTTTAAGATGACAGGATGAGGCTGAACCCGGTTCAGATTACTTCAGCTAAAGCAGAACCAACATGAGGTGTGAATCGTCCTCACCTGGCAGCGCCACCCCGGCAGCCGGACCCGGCTGCTGCCTCGGGGGCGGAGGCAGATCCTCAATGACTTCCACAAAGTTCAGGGGGAAGATGCCCACGGAGACGCCGACCTGCCCCCGAGCCCAGTCCTCCCCCACGTACTCCTTCAGCTGGATCACGTCTCCCTCCGAGAAGGACAGCTCGTCGCTGTGCTCCCCCTCAAACTCGAACCGGGCCACACACCTGGGACCGCTGCCGGGGACAATACACACGTCCAGTCAGCCTCTCGGGATGGTTGGACAAGGACAACGCAAAGGTTCAAAACCCAACAGAACAGCACCTGACGGAGGCGGCTCGCGTCTTCTTCTTCGTCTTGGCTAACGGTTTGGGTGAATTGGACTAATTAGAGAAAAAAACAAAAAAAATCACCATCAACTTTCTTTCATTCATAGATTTTTTCTACGTTATATTGATAGAAGGGGTGCTTGGTTGAAACTTACAAGCACTTCGACGTAGCTGATGGGAAAGAACCCAGTAGAGCCGTTGCAGGTGCCTCTGTACCACTGGCTGTCCACCTGCTCCACTTCAGTCACAACGTCTCCTGCTGAGAGGCTCAGCTCCGTCGGACCCTCTGCAGTTACAACCAACGATTTACCGTTTCAAATAAAACACTGCTTTCTCTAAGATCGATTTAAGAACAGAAAAAAAAAACATTTCCAGAGCAAAACCTCTAGAAATGTAGCATTCACCTCTGTTTCCTTAAAGAAATCCAGTGTTACCAGCTGCTTTTAAAAGTCACCTGATTAGTACATAGCAGAGATGGAAGTTATCGATTAATGAGTCGCTGTTGAATATTTTTATCGATCGACTATCGATTATTCACTGAGAAGCAGGCATTTTCTTAAAAGCCTGTTTTTTTTCTATAAGACGGCCAACTGTCTTTCCATAATTAGAAAGGCTAAATTTTTCATAATATGCCTTTTTTTCTAAAAAAAAAAAGAATAAATAAATAACAACAACATATAAATAAAAAAGAAGCACATCATTAAAGTGCACATTTGTCATCTGGCAATATTAGATAGCCTAAGGAACGTGAATAATGGGGGATGGATTTTAATCGGCAATTATTTATAAATGCAGAGTCAAAGAAAGCAAACACTTACCTGGAACAAAGTCATGCAGAGCCTTCACCTTAAGCCCATCGGCACCTCCACCCGAAGCAGCTGCACCTTCTTCCTGCAGGGAAACAGATCAGCCCTCAAACTAGTGCTTAGCCTCCACAGATTCATTTCCTAAACCAATGAATTACCTGTAGGTGGGAAAAATCAGAGTCCAGAGGAGTTATGATCTTCATTAGGGACTTGTGGACTCTCCCTCTGGTTTCTCCGATCTGGCAGTCAAACTCACTGTGGCCGATCTTCTCCAGAAGCAGAACTACTTCATTTTTCTGTTAGGAAACCACCAAATTCATAAGGTTCTGTAGAACTAAGTCTACACACAACGACACTGTGGATGTTTCAGCCACCTGCAGAGTCAGCTCCTCCGAGTTCCTCCCGTCAAAATCAGCAGATGCAATCCCGTGAGGGAGCGGGAGCTGGTGGCAACAATCCAAAACTGAAACGCCGTCTCAGAAAGATGAATTTCAAAACACGCTGAGCTCTGAGCTGTTATCTTTCTCACCGTGTAGTTGTTGTAGAGGCGGTGGCCCGGACCGGGCCTGGGAGGCAGCACCAGGCCTTTCTTGGTCGGCCTCTGAGACTTGAACTTCGGCGAAGATCGCTGCGGCTCCGACTGAGATCGACCCGCTGCCTGAAGGCTTGGGGAGGGAGGTCTGCCGGGGCCCGTCTTGGCAGGAGGGGGCCGGGGAGGGAGGCTTTTGTTCCCACTGGGCTTCCTGTAGCACAGAACCCATCTGTAACCCTCAGGTGGGTCACATCTTATTGACTTAAACAAGCTCCTATATCTTGCTGAAAAGTTACTCGTAAGTTAGTTTTGCCTTATTTCATGTTTGGACTGTAAACTAGACTAACAATACTTGGTAAGATTTTGTGTTTTTGCAGTGTGGGATATAAAAACTGTTTTAACCGGCGCTCCTCTGACCTGGGTGGAAGCGGCGGCTCCGGTCCGGTGCTGAAAGTGTTCTGCAAAGCAACAACATGACAGATTTACAGTACTCCTGTTAAACATGTGGGGTAAAGGTGGGCTGCACAGTAGAACCATTGACACCACATTTACGCTAAAAAGATTTAAGACTTTCCTGCTGAAGCCAAGATATTAGCTGCTTGCAAACTGTTAGCAGAACCTTTCAGCCTGTAAAGACGCTCGTGCCTTTCACATTTCTGGCTCTCTGTGAAGTCAGTCTCACCTGAAATGACTTTGAGGATCTAAGGCTCTGCTTATAGCTTGCTGAGGAAAAGGGAGAGTTCATTGAGCCAATGGGCTTTGTAACCGGAAGAGGAGGCGCGTCATCCAGAAAGTTATCTGTCATTGAAGAGAGATCCATGTTTAATGGGAAAATACAACCAACTCAGGGCTCTGACATAGCTTGGTAAAAGTGCTGACAGCAGATAAAAATGTGTGGAAATTCCACTAATTCCACTCTGGACCTGTTAAGATGAAACTCCACGCTCACCTGAAGCAGCCTTGATAGGAACCCTGATGGTGGTTGGTCTTCTCCACGTGTCCTGTCTGCTGACAGAGCTGACATCGCCGGCCAAACTATACTGAGGTTTGAGTGGAACTTTTTCTGAACAAATAGAGAAAGCTGACCGATTAGCCATGTAGTTATGCTACATCGACGAGAAGAGGTTGGACCTCCGTGATGCACTGCAAAAACACAAAATCTTGCCAAGTAGATCTGGTCTAGTTTCTAATGTGACTGTCTTATTACACTTGAAATAAGACAAAACTAACTGACAAGATATAGGAGCTTGTCTTAAGTCAATAATTCCTTAATATTGATGAAAATGTACAAGTTCCACTGGCAGATTATTTCACTTATGGGGAAAATGTCCTGTTACAAGTGAAATAATCTTCCAGTGGTTTGCCACGGTATCTTCTGTCATTTCTGATTTCTTTTCCAGAAAAGAAAACGAGAAAAACTAAATCGATTAAAATCGGATCGGTACGAAAATGTTATTTTTAAGCCCTAATTACAACGTTGAAGAGTGACCCAGTCTTTCACTGGAACAAAACCCACCAGAGCAGGTCGTCTAACAGAAGCACAGCTCTACTCACTGAATGGGCCGGCCACGCTCTCGCTCTCCTCGTGTGAGTTGTGGTTGTTTATGTTCAGGTTGGGTCTGAGCGGCTCTTTGAATGGTTTCATCGGCGGTACGGGCGGAAACAGAGCCGGTTCCTCTTCTTTGACGCTGTCGGACCTCATCAAACCAAAAGGTCGCGACCTGTGGGGCTGACCCCCCTTGCTGTGTAAGGCCTCCAGCTCCTCTCTCACTGAATGCCCCACTGGTTTGATAGGAGGCTTGGGTCTGGTGAGCGGTTCTTGATTTTGTGAGTTTTGAGAAGCGAACACGTTCTGACTGGGGTTATTCGTGCCATTAGGTTTAAAAGTTGCAGGAGGTTTAGAAGCAACGGGGGGTCTGTAGGTGGCCCTCCTGGGTGGAAGGTCTGGTGTGGCTGCTTGTGACCCATTGTCCTCTTCGGTACCAGTTTGGCTCTCAAAAGCTTGAATCCTGGCACGGATGTTTCGGTGATTGTGGTTGGCACTCATTGTTCCATTGGCATCTTCATCCAACGACTTTTCATACGACTGGTCGATGTAGTAGCGGCCCTCGTCACACTCGCTACGTTCACCGAAGACCTCCAGTAAGTCCTCCAGGTACTTATTGGTGGGAATGTCTCGTGAAAAAGACTGCAACGCGTCACAGTTTTCTCCAAGTGTAATCAAAGTCTGATGCTCCTCTTTTGTGGCGTTTTTGTTCAGTTTCGTTCGGGGACGTGGAACAGGTCTCTGAGCGTTGTCTAGGTTTGAAGCAGCACGTTGAACAGAAGCAGAGTCAGACTGATGATTAGTCGCAGTTGTCCAGTGGACGGTGACGGATCTGCTCGTACGTTGAGGGTCCGCCTCATCAGATCCAAAGTGGTCTGGGTCAGCACGACTACAACTCTCTGTACTGGTGTGTTCCGCTGTTCTCTCTACAACCTTGACGCCTCTTTTTACCTCCGATGCTTTTGGAAATGAAGACCTCGGAGGCTTTTGGGGCTTTTTAGCTGAACACAGAAAAAAAGTCACAGTTAGAGCCCAATAGAGGCCAGAAGAATCAAGTCAAGTTCATTTGTATAGAACATTTCAGCAACAAAGCAGTTCAAAGTGCTTCACACCATAAAAACCAAAAAAGTAACCATCTGTGAAACAAGCAGTGAACATCACATTTTGTCAAATGCCATCATCGAAAATGTCATTGATCAAATATGTTGATCGACGTTCCAGTTATTATGAATCAAAAGCAACTCTAAACAGGCGGGTTTTTAGCCTTGATTTAAGGAACTCAGTGTTTCAGCTGTTTTGCAGCTTTCTGGAAGTTTGTTCCAGGTTAGTGGATAATATAAACTGAATGCTGGTTCTCTGTGTTTGGTTCTGGGGATGAGGAGCAGACCAGAACCAGAAGACCTGAGTGGTCTGGTCTGGTATGGACAATTGGTACAACAGCAACAACAAAAACAGGTCTCTAATGTATTTTGTTCATTTGTAGGTCTTCTATTGAGATGAACCTGTACTTTGACGTAAGGCAGGGGTTCCCAAACTTTAACATGCCATGGCCCTCCAAAGAGAATTAACCTCTGGCAGGGGACCCTGTTGGCAAACCCACAGACAATGCCACAAAATATGTAAAGAAATATCAACTTTTAGTACCATTTTTATTCACTATTCGATAGTTATTACATTCATTTAGCATAAGTGCTTCCTCATAACTTCTGATTTTAGATGGCAATGAGTTCATTCTGTGGCAGAAAATTTCACCAGACAATACCAAATAATAAAAGTCTTATTACAATCCCCTCTTTTGATAAGAAAATATGTAACATTTTATATTATTCACATCATTGTTAATTTTTTTCCCACAGTTCTTATGGTTTTTTGCAGCAGTATCCTCCACAGCAGGGCTGCTGGAGGGTTCCTTCGCTCCTTTTCTTGTCAGAAACTTCTCCATTTCTTGCTAGCTATGCTAGCTTGAGGCAACCAATCAGAAAATGAGCATCAGACATAACATATAAATCAATTGTTTTAACTTTTTTTTTCCTTCTTCTTTTAATGACTGGAAACAGAAAACAAAAATTGCAATAAAAATTTAAGATTAAAAAATGCGTGAGATTCCAAAATCTTATTCACTTTGAAAGACACTTACGTAAGGCAACGAGATACCAGAATCAGGCCTCACCTGCAGGGCTTCTCCCTGGATGTGGCGAGGCGGCGCTGCAGTGTGGATCAGAGTCTTTCCTGAGCGGCTGGGTCTGTGTTCCACTCTGGCGTGGGGCCGCTGTGGGCTTGGCCGGCTGACCTGTCTGTGTCTTCTCCTTAATCACCTGGTCATAGGATGGTGGCAGCTGAGTCATGAAAAAGAGCGTCGGATGTTATCTTGTATACTGATATGTCCCAGTATTAGGAAATGTCTGTGAAATTAAGTCTTTTTATTTATTTAATTAATTTATTTTTTTGGGGTTGCACCGATATGAAAATTTGGGACCATATCGGTATCTGATATTGATATTGCTGGTATGGCTGATGGCCCATAATTACCGATGATATACATATTTTTCAACAGTTTCAACACCTTTTTCTTATATATATAAAAAAAGAACAGAAACAGATGTCAACAAGATGAAAACAAATATCGATTGGACTAGTTTTATTTATCGGACCGATACGAATATGTTAAAAAAATGACTAACGTCGGCCAATATTGTTTTTAGTGACAACATATTTTGTCTCCCTAGGTTTATGCAACAAATATGAAGAAAAAAAATTTGGGATAAAGCCTACTTGTGGAACAGTGGGGATGCCAGTGGACCAGCCTGCTTGAGGAGGAAAAACCCCTGGGCCTCCGGCGAACCAGGCGCTTTGTCTCAGAGGTTCCACTGAGACGATGGTGATGTTTGGTCGCCTGAAGGACAAACAGCGAGCGCTTACTGAGAACGCCACAGACACAAACCATCACACACACACACACACCAACACTTTCAGTTCAATTCAAACACTATAAATACAGATTTAGCCTGGGCAGTCGATGAGGTTGCCTCATGCCTGACATTTCCACACCTTCATGAGCAAACAACACCATCAAGATGTACATATTAGAATGACGGATTAATAAAATATTTACCTCCTCTCTGCTCTGTTGTCACCTTGAGAGTTTGTTCTTGCTGAAAGAAGAAAGATACATTCACAAACTTTGATCTGCTTGCTTTTAAAAATACACAACTACCACTTTTTTTTTTAAAAAAAGGTTTCAAAATATAATTGAATCAAAAAGTGGCAAAAAAAAAGCTAAAGGATTTCACAAGCATTGGTCTGAAAATTACTTATTTGTAACTTTTCGATGAACGATAAAAAAATATTAAAAATTTCCATGACGTGTATGTATATATATATATACACATATATAAAAACATACTTCTCTTGATAGCAGCTCGTAGGGAAGACAGTGGTCCTTGACTACAAATAAGAATAAATCAGAAATTAAGCAAAAGTTATATAAAAAAAAAACATTATCATCCTTGTATAACCTGTAGATAAGAGCAGAATAACAAAGGAGGATGTTAAAACAAATCATAAATCTTTATGCTGAATATCAGACATTGTCATAATTATCAAACATAGCCACATGTAGTTCCCAATGTGCCGACAATAAAGGAAAACTAAAAACAACCGAACTCAGAAATACATTAAGGTTTCCACAAAAAGAGAAAAAAAGGGGAAATTTAGTGACACACAAAAGGAGAAGAAGGAAAAAAAAACACTTTAAACAAAAATTTTCCATCACATCATGTAGTTCAGTGATGTCCAGAGTTGGTCCTCGATGGCCGGCAGCCTGCACGTTTTAGTTCTCTTCATGGTTGTAGTAACAACCTCCTCAGCAGGTCAACGTTCTTCTTAGGCATTCTAATGAGCCATCGTTTGATCCAGATGTTTTAAACCATACATGCAGGATGCCGTCCTCCAGGACTGACTTTTGACACCACTGATGTACTTCAAAAGGCAAATTAAAGGATAAAAAGACAAATAATTCTGTGCTGAGATACAGACAAAACATGTCGCTATGAAACCTGACATGGAGATGGATCAATAGCTGAGGTTATTGCTAAAAACAGCGGACTTGTTCCATCCAAACTTTGTCAAATTAAATGCAGGTTTGGATGCAACCAACCTAGATAGCCTTATGCTATCTAGGTCTTAGATAAGTAACACTATCTAAGGCCTAGACTCCTGATTGAAGACATATTTTGCCACGGTAAAAATATTTCAAACTTCCGGTTAAATCCTGGGTAGAAGCACTCCTTTAAGCAAGACTCATCCTGCTGATGTTATGGCTGTTTAACTCTCAGACAAGGGCGTAAATCCCATCTCATTATTGGGGGCGGCCATAAATAGAAAAATTTCTTAAGACCAATCTTGGGGGGGGGGTCGACGAAGTTCCATTGAAACGTAACGTAAAATGTGGTTTAAAAAGTTTTTAAACCACATTCAAGTTGCAGGACCAAAAATGACTAGTAGTGCATATCAAACGTGTTTTTCTAAGAAAGCAACCTGTTGAGAAGTAAAACTAAAATTCAAATGTTGCTTAGATATGAGTTTTGTTCAGCCTCACTGATCTAATCTCTGCTACACCTTTACAAAAATGTAAGGTTCTAAATAAAAAAGCTTTAATGAGTAACTGCTCTTAATAAAATTCCTAAAATAGAAAAATATTCAGATGTTATTTTGTGCTTTTAAAGGCTCTACATTGAAGACAGTGAGAAATAAAGGCATAGTTTTCTGTTTTTTCTGTCTGTTCTCAGTTCCCGCACTCTGAGCTTTTTATTGTTAATGTGTTTCTTCTTATTGAGCAGTGAAAGTAAATAAAAAGTATTACATGTCTTTTGTTTTAAGTATTTACTTACTGGAGGGTTTTATGTTTGTGCTACAGAGCCACAGCTAACAGCTAGCAGCTAACTCCTCACTCCAGCGGCTCTGCTGTTGCTCCTCCTACAAGTTGGACTGAACCATTGTTCTAATAAGGGTGGTGGGGGGGGGGGACCTAAAAATTAATTCTTATGTTATCTGAGATAAATGGCAGATTTAGTTCCTTCTTTGTTTCTTTTACCTTTTCATATTGATATTATTTAAATGCAAACATTTCTTCAATTTTTTTTTTTTTGGGGGGGGGGGGGGAACAATTCTAGACTTTTCCAAGATCTAGGGGTCCGGACCCCCCAACCCCACCCCTGAATTTACGCCTATGCTCTCAGAGTGAAGAAGGTCGTTTCACCCTGAAGGCGGTGGAGGTTCACTTGGTGCTGCCTCGTCGCCTCAGAGACAGACGGAGCGTCTCCAGACAGAGGCAGCTCCTCATGAAGGAGCACAGAGAGCAGGAGGGGGAAGGAAAACATCTCCAGTCCTCCCTCTTGTTGTTCATCACCGTCGACTTAATTGATCTGCATAGCTGTAAACACAGACTGGACAGCTTATCTGTGTGCTCTGTGGTTTTAATGGCCTCACTGATGTGCACACTAAGATCATTGGACTAACTGGTTTCTACAAACAGCTACTGAATGAGCGGCTCCTCCTCATGTTTTCCTCAAACGGTAGAGACGTACCTGTGGTCCAGACGTCGCGTTTTTGTTCTCCCAATCAGATCTACGGATAGAAACACAGCGTTCCGTTACTGAGGAGCAACAACTCAAAGGCGTATATTTTTGAAGTTTTGTTTGAATCACGGATGTCAACAAGTCAGCAGTCTGCATCAATAGCCGCTTTTCCATTGACCATATCAATACGGAATTTGACATTTCGAAAATAAAATTTGCTGGTGTCATCAACGCGTTACTCTAATCTGACCCCTTGTAATGCGTAATCTAACGCCTTACTACTTACAATCCAATAATCATATTAAAGTTACGTATCCAAGTTGCTGTGTGTTACTATTTATGTATTTTTTTTAGTAAAAACCTATTGTTGCTTTCTTCTTTTTCCTTGGGGAGTTACGTTTCATGTGTAACACCAGCGACACAAAGAGAGATGCACATTTTATAAATGATGGATGAATTTTTCATTGAGTAATCAAGTTACTTTTTCAAAGTAACTATGTCATCCCTGGTAATAACTTAACTACACTATATGTCATTTAGGATTGAAATGATTCCTCATGATTCGAGTACCTCGATTATTAAAATCCATTGAGGAAAATTTACCTGCCTCGAAGCTTCGTTAATTTATGTTTTATTATTTAGCGCACCGTGTTCGTGGAGCTCTGACTTCCGCCTCTGAGTTCCATCTTCAAGTTCGGCCCGTGGGGATTTTATTGATTTATGTTAATGCCCGGGTTTTCATCCTTTTGGGGAACCAATAAGCATCCTTAAAATGACTGGCGCGATGTCTGGAGTACGGCAGCCTTTCTCCTCCGGGAGCTACTGGTTCAAAGTGAACGAAGGGAAGAGCGCTGACTGCCATTCTCCTGAATATATAATATAATATAATATAATATAATATAATATAATATAATATAATATAATATAATATAATATAATATAATACACATGTTAAATGGTCGAGTATGATCAGGTGTAGTGTAGCCATTGCTCACACTGACATTACACTTTAAACAACAAAAAAGGCTCATTTTGCTGCTGCTTCATTTCCTTGTGATGAAATACAACATTGTGTCTAGAGTAGCTAAGTTTTTAGACAAAGTTAGCAATAAAATATTACATGTGTGAATATTCTGGAATTAAAACGACTTAACCAAAAATATTTGGTTTCATTTATGAATGTAAACTGACAACAAGATGTTACAAACAAGCGATATCCATGGCAACATTCCCGACAGACCGTGTTACTGCATTCATACAGAGTACCTGCCTCCTCCTGCCTTTAAGCACTCTGAGCCTTTCAGAGAGGGGAGGGGCGAGTAGGGAGGAAGCGCTGTGCTGAAAGCGCTGTGTGCGCCTTCAAAATAAAAGCACGTGAGCGGAAGATTTCAAAATCAAATAGTTTTCGCAACGGTGAAATTATTGGGTGGGACAAATGCGCCTGCCTCCAATATTGGGGGGGGGGAGGGACGGAGGGCACGTCCCCCCGCTCCCCCCGGTTCCTACGCCTATGAGTTGAAGGATCATGACGCAGCATGATTTTAATGACTTATAACGTAAACAAACTTATTCAGGTAATTAAAGTAAGGTGTGATTTTTTTTTCATTGCCTTTTTTATTTAATAGAAACATCTCAATTGCGAAATTGTGTTTTTTCAACTTTAGCAAAATACTTGCAAAGTTTTGCGCACATTTTTAATGGAAATGCAGGTAATGTAAATATGCCAGAGTTAGAACAACAATTCATTTTCATCAGTTGTCCTAAGGCAGGTAAGAACAGGTAATTGGCAGCACTGAGTTCCACTCAATTGGTTACATGCAATTGGTTGCACTCAGAAAAAAAACGGGGTTGGATACGTTTTCACACTGCACCTTTCTGATTTTTTATTTTGTAAAAAAATGTTTTGAATTGTGTATAATTTGTTCTACTTCATAATTGTATACCACTTTGTGTTTTTTCACATACAATTCCAATAAAATATAAATTATATAGTTCGTAATACCCCTTGAAAAATTCAAAGGATATGAATTCTTTAGCAAGCCACTGTATTTCTGAGCTGTACACCATTTTTAAAGAAAGTAAAGTTTCTATTACTATTAACAAAAACCTGCTCTTATAAGGAAAAGTAAGAACAAAGTGAACCAATCATTGGAATCTAAAGTTAAAATAAACTACCAGCTGAGGTTTTCCTTTCACAAACACCAGATAAAAGGTTTAACCCCTTCACTTCCTGTCTGCTCAAAACACTGAATGCTTTTGATCAATAAGATCCATGATCAACTGATCATCAGCCTTACATACCTAGAACCATAACATATGAAATAAAGAGTCAATTCAGTATAAATCAGTTTTCTCGGGAGTGCCTCTCCTTGTTTCTCATCATACAGCTTGAGCCAGAAATAAAAGAGCCTGAACCGAACCAGCAGGGCGGAATGTGGAAGAACCAGTTCGCAATTACATTTATACACCACCCTTAACACCCTCAGAACTTCTCATGCAATATTTGATTTTGACTTTTATGTCTAACACAAACAGCCATCTAGCAAACATGAAGTAGTTCTCTGAGAAGTAATATTCAAACTGAACAAAAAGCTGATTGTTTTTGTCGGGACACCAAGGAGAAAATAGCAGGTAGAGGTTGAAGATGGCGCCAGGAGCTTCCTACGCCACTGCCGTCAGATCCACCTGTCACACACCTGTTACTGATTGACTGCTGGATCCACAGTGCTGCTGATGAAAGTTACACTTTAACAGCAGGTTCAGGTTCTGATTTCTCCCACAGAGTTTTAAGGTCAGACCATTTCCCTGGTGTAATCATGCAGCAGACTTGCGAGAGTCTCACCAGTGCTAAACAACACAACTCTGTCCACGTGTCTAATAATGCTCCTACCTCTGAGGCGCTAGAGGGTTAAAACACCGTCTTCAGGACGAAGGGGACATTTCCCATCGAGCTCCGTCCCTCCGGCTTGTTTCCAGTGTGACAGAGAACTTGAAGCTGGCAGTAACACACCTGCTGAAACAACAAGAGGAGGGATGGCCTTTGTTGTGCCTCCCATCTCCTGCATTCAGATGTTCAGCCCGGCCAATCTGGTGAGCTGGAATGTGGTTTTTCAAGAAGTGGAGAGACTGAACCAGCCGGAACAACTCTGTCATCGCTCCTGAATACACTAAAAGTCTTCATGATGCCCAGGTGTTAATGCACCATTCATAGCCTTAAACTCCCTAAGCTGTTTATATAAATATATATATATATATATGTATATATATCATCGTCATCATATAAACTTAAAGGGGCAGTATTATGTAACTTTTTTTTAGATTTATATCAAGTTCTAATCTTATTCTGTCATAAAAAAATACCTGGAGTGTTGCCTTCATTCTTTTATGCTTGTATCAGAGATCCTTTAGTCTCCCAGCTGTGCCTGGGTGGACCTAGCCCTGTCTACGAGGGCAAAGCTCCTCCTCCGAGCTGCAGTTTCCAACCTTCCGCCTCAAAAAGTAGCCCTCCCCCATGACTCCCTCAGCTCCTTCAGACTAGCCAGTTAGCAAATACCTGGTGGAACTGGGAGAAGTAGTTTTTTACCAGCATCACTGGTAAAAACATTGTTAAAGGGTTAATAAAGGAACCACGTTGTGATGACTTCCTGAACGTGAAGTTTCAGAAAGAGCAGGAATTTTCAAAGAGACAGTTTCCAGGAGTTAAATTACTAAGTAAAACCTTCTTTAAGTCATATTTCTTACAGCAATTTTAGAACAACTAAAGTTAACTGGAAAACACATAATGCTGCCCTTTCTCCGTCACTTTGCGCTTTCTGATGGTCCATCAAAGTTTCCTCTCTAGGTTCCCCATTTTTTTATGTCATGTCTCACCAAGAATAAATTCTACAACAATGAGGAAACAACTAAAGCTCTAGAAACCACCTACATCAGACAACCAAAATCTGACAGTATCGTGTCTGAGAAACTTAAAAATTTGAAACAGAACGTGAAAGATGCATCATCTTCAGCTGGTTGTCGGCTGCAGGCCACGTTTTCATCTCTTTATAGAGCTAAAGTCATATTTTATTTAGCTGCCTTTTTGGCATGCTTAATAGAGCCATAAAAGATCATGCCCTTGCAACAAAATGCTAAAAGTACTGAAGTGAAATGAGTTACTTGCCAAGTTGTTCAAAAACCTGCTCACTATGTAAGATTCTCAGTGTTTTCATGTATGAATGATAAAGGACAGTTTGGTGGCTTAACCAAGTAATCAGAGAACTTATACTTAAACGTGGGGAAGTAATATGTAGTTTTGTACTTTGTCTTCTTTCTTTCTTTCCTTTGGTTTGTTATTTTGTTTGTATTTCCTTCTAATTCATGTAAAGCACTTTGAATTGCCTTGTTGTTGAAAATGTGCTACATAAATAAAATTACCTTATCTATCTATCTATCTATCTATCTATCTATCTATCTATCTATCTATCTATCTATCTATCTATCTATCTATCTATCTATCATAGATCTGTTTACTATAGATCTATCTGCTTCTGTATAGAAGAGATCTATCTATGTGCTTCTAGATATCATAGATTATACATGTATGCTTCTGGATATTAGATATATCTACTTCTAGATATTATACATCTATCTTTATCTATTTATATTTGCTTCTAGATATTACAGATCTATCTACATTTCTGCTTGCATCTATCTGTATATCTATCTGTCTGTCATAGATCTATCTATGTGCTTCTACATATCATAGATCTGTATCTATATATGCTTCTAGATATTATATCTATCTACTTCCAGATATCATACATCTATATCTATATATTCTTCTAGATATTATAGATCTATCTATCTATCTATCTATCTATCTATCTATCTATCTATCTATCTATCTATCTATCTATCTATCTATCTATCTATCCATCCATCTATTTATATGGCAATTATTTTTTTCACTTATAACAGGTGCCATAAGTGAAAAAACCTGCCAGTGGAACTATTACTTTCTTATCTATATTCAAGAATTATTTACTAAAATAAGTAAATAATTTTGCTGAAAATTTACTTTTCTGTTAGTTGTGTTTTATTTTCAGTCTACTAAAACCTTTGAGCTAGAAACTAAACAAAAACTTGGTAAGATTTTTGTATATTTGTAATTTACACTGACATAAGGACATATTCAATGTTTTGAAAATTAAATGTTTCTTTTTCTGGGCTGATCTCTGTTTTTCTAATTAAAATTGAAAATAGAGTATGATATTAATTTTTATATAGATGAAGTAATTGCCTATATCCTATATGTACTTAAATATATGAATATACACTGCTCAAAAAAATAAAGGGAACACGTAAACACACAATATAACTCCACTTAAATCAAACTTCTGTGAAATCAAACTATCCACTTAGGAAGCAACACTGATTGACAATCAATTTCACATGCTGTTGTGCAAATGGAATAGACAACAGGAAATTAATAGGTACTTTTCTGTACCTATTCTTTCTGGTTGATGTTTTGATCACTTTTGAATATTGGTGGCGCTTTCACACTCATGGTACCATGAGACGGACTCTACAACCCACACAAGTGGCTCAGGTAGTAGGGTTAGGGTTCACGGGGGATCCCCGTGGGGGACCTCTGATATTATTTCTAGATCTGTTTGTGGTGTCTGAGTTTCAGTGGTTTTGCCCATGTTTTGAGTTGTAGGACTATCCATCTCTGTTTGGTTTACAACAGTTTCTGGTTCAGAGACAACTTTCATTGCTGTCTTTTTCCTGTTCTTACGTTTAGATTTCTTTGATGACCTTTTCTCATCTTGCTGATCCCCATTTTGTTGTATTTCAAAGATCATTTCTTTTTCAGTTTGTGTTGAAATTGTTTGAACTGACATCTGGTTTCTTGTACATCTTGTCCATCTCAGTTTGTGTTGAAGCAGTTTGGTAATGGTCTCTCTTCTGCTTTGAGCTGTCTTGTAAATCTGTTTGAGTTTGAACAGAAACCATTGACTTCTTGTTTCGTCTTCTCTCTGAGAGTACTTTTCTCAACAGATCGCTCTGGAGTTCGAGTTCTACATTTAATATACAATTCATGTCCAACACCTCATCTAACTGTCTCATTAAGTATTTCCGTAGTTCAATACTTCCCAATTCATGCTCCTTAGATTTGGCTTGACACGTACACTTTGCTTGACTGCTTGTCTTTGCAGAAGACTTGGGTAAATTCTGAAGTTCAGTTAAACACTCTCCTTGAACATTTTCTGGTATTTCATTGTTCTTGGGCTTATACGCCGATTGCTGTTTTTCCACTTGTTGATCCTTTTTCTCCTTTGTGTCAGAAATTGTTTCTTTTTTAGAGATCAGTTCTGGGGTGGAGATCACAGTGTCCTTGGAATTAAACTCCTTTCCCAAGAAAGCTACCTGGTCACCTTCTTTTGCCGGATTTAAAAGATCTTGCCCTTCGATATGTTCAGCAAAGAAATTAAGGTCAATGTGAGGTTCAGACTCGGGGAATGTCTTCCAAAATGTCCTCTTGACATTCCTGGGCGAAAAATGCCTGATAACTTTGTTTTTCTGGTAGCGAACCGTTATCGATTTCACAATTTTCTGTCAAAAATGTTAGATCTACACAAGCGTCTGACTCGGGGAAAGATTTCCATAATAATGGTGTTCTCTTGATACGCCTGCTCTTTGATGGCCGTTTTGTCCCTTTTTGATCGACTCTGTTTTGGAGACGGAGTTTTTTTGCGTTGACCAGTTGTGCTGTAGAAATCACAGGTTCCTCTGTACAAGATTCCTTTTTTAAGGAATCTCCCTGATCAAACTGTTCTTCCAGCAAAGAACAATCTTGTGTATTAGCATTTTCAGCGCAAGACTTAAAGGGTGTCTGACTTAAAGACTTAAAGAGACTTAAAGAGGTAGACACCTCCTCTGGTGTCTACTGCAGTATAGAGTTCTATTGTTTTTCACAAACCATTGAAGCATCTTGCGTTTCAGTTCTTTTTGATGAAATCCTTAGATCAGCAGGGGCATATTTCTCCAACCAGATTTTAAATGGTATCTTTTTCTTCTTGTTGCACCTCGTCTTGGGTGGCTGTCCTTCTCCTTGTTGATCCACTGTCTCCTGAGTTTTGGAGACAGAATCCTGTTCAGTGATCAGGGGTGTTTCCTGGTTGCAATTCTCCTTTTTTAAAGAATCTGCTTGATCACCTTGTGCTTCAAGCAGAGAACTGTCCTGCTTGTTAACATTTTCAGCACAAGACTTAAAGAGCTGTTCCTTCTCTGGTAGATCGATTGTCTTTTCACTGACCAGTGAATCGTTCTGCTTTTCCACATTTTCAGCAGAATTCTTTAGCTCCTCAGGTGCGTACAGCTCCCACCAGACTGCAAATGACACCTTCTTCTTGTGCTTGGGTGGCTACAACTCTCTTTCGACAATATGGTGGGATGCGTCTTCTTCGATTTCACGCTGGTTGGACTGCATTTTAACCTTTGCTTGTTTCAGGTTCTAAGATAAATCACTTCTCTAGAACAGTGTTGTAGTACTCGAGACTGGTCTTGGTCTCGAGACCATTTTTTGATGGTCTCGGTCTCGATTTGGTCTCGGTCTTGTCTCGGTCTCGGGCGCTGAGGCCTCGGGATTTTATTTCAAGACCAGTCAAGAACTGTGGAAATATCACTAAACTTACAGCAAACTGTCCAATTTATTTGTTAACATGTTTGTTTTCACTGGATGCAAAACGCACCGATTAAAATCCAAGCAATAACGTGACTTACCAATTAGTGTTTCTGTTACCTGAAAGAACCAGAAAGAAATCTTTCAAATAGCGCTCGTGGAAAGCAGAATGAAACTATGCGTAGTTGTGTTTTGTTATAAGAAAGGTTATTTGTTTATGTAAGAAGCAGTACAACGTTGTTGGTTTATTTGTTTCAAAAGGAAAGCTGTGTATTCTGAAGGGGTAAGGACACTACAAATCCTTTTTTTTTTTAACATTAATATGTTTTATATTATATGGGGGAAACGTGGCATATTGTTTTGGTGTTTACTTGGTTTAAAAGGCTCCCAAGGACAATTTAATTTACATTTCATAATGATTAAGTATTTTATTGGGTTAAACAAGTCCAAGAATCCTGTATCTGTCCAAGAACTACTTCTGTAGATTTTCTGTTTTCCGACTGTTGAATTAATTTAATTTAATAAGGGCCACACAAACTAGAATAGTGCCGCTTCACTGAACGAGTTTTCCTGATCTCGGCGCGGCCGCGCTCAGCATTTCCAACAACTCATGGTTTTAATGCCATCTCGCGTGAACAAACATGCTTCTTATTTAATTGAAACGCCACAATAGCAAAATTGTGTTTTTTCCACATCAACATCGTTTTGTAATGGAAATACAAATACTGATGCTCCCTGAAAGCTATATATAATGAAACAAAAAAAAAAAACAGATTTGAAACTTTTGCACATCCACAGCTCGTTAACCATTTAAACACCAAAGGAAAATGAAACAAATAGCTGGAAAGCCCCGTTAGACTCTGAAACTCTCAGCAGATAAGGCACTCCATGGTAAAAAACAACACCATAAACACACACATATTGTCTCTTTCTCTCTCACCCACACACACAGAGGAAAGCTGCTGAAATCAGCAGCGATGGATTCCCTCCCAGCTGCTCTCTCTTCAACACATGCTGCCTTTACTCAGCAGCAGCTGATGGAAACAAAAGGATCTGGTTCTGGGGATCACTTGACACCAGCTGCTACCCACCAGGAAGGTAGCAGGGTTACTGTAATCATGCATCTTTCTATCATCTTGGGCCTTTAAGGCTTTCAGAGTCTGGTGAGGAGAAAATACACCATCTGCAGCTGATGCTGACCACAGAGTCGTCAGACTGCTCCCCGTAATTGTTGGTAAAAGTAAGATATGGACAGAAACGGATGTTCTGCAGATCTGGTGACTCCAGTAATGATCAACTCTGCTGCAGCTTTGTGAGCTTTGGAGTTCCTTTATTTTAACCCCCCACCCACCCCCCTCCAAAAAAAAACAAAACTCTTTTAGCACTTAAAATTGGTATCATTCTTAAATTGTTGCTCTGACTGCAGATTTGGTTAAATTTAGTTAAGCAGCTACTTTATTGAAACCCCCTGACAGAGAAACACACATCTGCCTCTACCTCTGTGTCCTGTCATATTTATGACACAGGGAGATGAAAAACCGTAGCTTATTAAACAGCAGGCCGGTCTGATCAACTGAACAGGTTAATCTTTCTATAAGAAACGTTAGGAATGCTGCCAATTGTTGGACCGGTTATAAAATAATTTATTTGTTTAATTAAAGGTTGTATTTTTCAGAAATTGTGAAATGAATGTCTTACACTCAAAGATAAATTTAAGGCTTTACACTGAGCATATTTTGTCAGTAAAGATGCTACATACAGTAACTCCTCCAAATTACACATCATTTAGGCCATGCTAACCCACTTCATCAAAACAAGATTCAATAGTTTTTGGAATTGTTTTTTTTTTTCCTTTCTGCTTTCAGGTCACTATAAACATTAGAAAAGTTTCTTAAGTCTTCATCTGGGGTTTCCTCTCATTGTTCAACAGCACTAAAACCTGTCCCTGAGATTCTAAACAGAAACAGGTTCCAGAAACCTTTCAGTCTATTACCTGCTGTCTGACCTCTGTCCTGGAGAGTCCTTCGCTGCTCCTCGTCTTCAACCTCCTCCTCTTCGATAAGCCGAGTCTCTGGCATCTTCTGGTAATGAAACAAAGCCAAATAGAAAACAGATAAAACTAAAGGAAACTGTTTCAGTGTGTGAGCAGCAACCAGGTCCTCTATTAACTCAGTAACACATGTTCTCCGTTCTGTACCCCGGGCTTGTCCTGGCCATGGCAGTGGAGTGTGTGTGCGTGCATGCGTGTGTGTGTGTGTGTGTGTGTGTGTGTGTGTGTGTGGGCAGGGAGCCCAGTCCGCTGATCCTGGATGAGTGGGAATGTGCAAAGTCAGAGGATGATTGGCCACAGGTCAGTTTAACCCTTTCACGTCAGGCTGAGGGTTGACTTCCTCTCTCACATTTAGACAATAAATGAATATTAATAAGAAATATATTGAAATAGTATATTTTTGTGTGGAAAATTATTTAGTTTCCTGATGTCAAATTAAATGATTGTTTCACATGTTGATGTAATGTTTCCATTGAGCTCAACCATCATTAATCTTGTTTGTTTATTGCATTGACGTATGTCGTATAAATTAGAATAATTTGTGTTTAGTGAAACAGAGTAAGATGTGACAGCATATTAAGGCCATTGTAGACTTGAAAAACATAGGAGTAAATTTCTGCCCAAAAAATTCAGAAATTTTGAGAAATTTTCTAGAAAAAAAAAAAAAACCAGGTCTTTTCTGAGCTTGAAAATTGAAAGCTTGCTAGAAAAACTCAGACATTACTAGGAAAAAAACCCCAAAGGTGAAACATTTTCGACTTTGAAACTGTCGTAAAAAAAAAAATAGTTTGGAGAAGAAAGGGTCAGGTATGGCGAACTACCTGAGCTCTTTGATGAAGTTAGCAGCTACGCTGATGCTAACGTCCTGTTAGCTTCAGCTGAGCAGCCAGCTGCTCTAGCTATCCTCAGATACATGTGTTGTCAGAAAACAAGTTTACAGGACAGGCACTTTATTAGGTTTAAAAGGATTCTTTTAAAACATTGTTCTTCATCACAAGAGTAATTATTTGCGTAAGAATATAAATTCATTAAAGTAATCTTACAATTAATTGGAATTAAGCAAAGTTCGGCACGATAAAAAAAAATGTTCAGACTTAAATGACTTTTAGTTGTTAGCATATATCTACCACTGGAGGTCGCTGCAGACTCGCTTTTGACCACGTTGACCACCAAGAAGTGAAAGAAGTGCGGTACGAACTTTATGGTGAGACCAGTCCTGTGAAATATTTGAAGATTATGACTATTTTTGCTTTCTCTTGTTGAACAAAAAATTCTACAAACACGAGCAAGATTACTTAAAAAGGGAATTTTCCCAGTTCAACATAATGGCAATAAATATTCATGCTGTTGATGTGGTTGTAGTATTTAATGAATTGAGTATTAAATATTATGTTTCAGACCTGTTTTTAATAACGCCAGCTTTCTTTAAAAAAAATGGCCTAAGTCATTTTTTGACAAAAGTGATTTTGGAGACAAAAAAAAAAAAAAAAAAAACTCCCCCTTTTTCATCACCAAAAGACGATTTAGGCAAAAAATAAAAATAAATAAAGTTTTGACAAAAAATGATCTACACTGTCATTTTAGGAAGGTGACGATATGACTCATTATTAAAGTTCTCACACCAAAAACTCAGACAGCATCAAAACATGAAGTTTTTCTGTTTGACGCTCCAATATTTCCTTGCATCATGTTTGAACTTTATCTCAATGAATGCAAGCATTGTGGTATAAAATGAGTCAAATTTCTCCAGATAACCAGCTGTAGCGTGGATCCAGTGGATTTGTCGGTGTCGTGAAGTTAACTTGTGAAACCAGAAGCGCTCCGTCTGAGCTGGAACTGGGAGGAGCCTCAGCATAAAGGATTTACTGGGGGTTCCACCTACGGCGCGCTGAGGAGCTTCCCTGTGTGTTGGTTGCTGTTAGTGAAGTGGCCCCCGCGTGCGGCGGTACGGGGGATAAAACACGGATATTTAATCTCCAGAAGACGCACTCAGAGGGTTTCTGTTTATAGAAAGGTGCCACGGGTCGACGGCGTTCACTAGCGTCTGACGACGGTAAGAAAGGAGCAAACCGTCCTCCTCCTCATCCAGTTTAACTCGTCCGCTAACTTCAGACCTGACGGACACACCTGTTCTTGTTTTCTCGGGACAAGTCGCGGACTCCGTGACTGACGGGTGCGGGTTGGGTGGAGAGGTGGGAACTCTCCAAACTGTCGCTGCTGGTGCTGCCTTGGGCTTACAGCATAATACTAATATAAAAAAAACAAACAAAAAACAAAAACAAAACAAAACGACTTGTGTTACATGTTTAGAAAGTTACAGAAGTGAAAACCTCTGGTTCCTGTTTGGCTCCCTGCTTGGAAACATGGAGACTCATCAGGGCCAGGCAGATGGAGTTACATTCACTTTGGCAGCCACGCGCGGCCAATAAACCGAGCAGTCCCTGCGTCACGCAACGCTTCTAGAGCGTAGCCGCGTTGTATATTTGTATAATCCACAAGAAAACATCACATCCAAGATTATGACAAAGAGCTGAAGAGCAGCTTGTTGTGACGGAGCTGTTAGGAGGAGCTCAGGGAGACACGGTGCTGCAGGTGTTGGGTTACCTAAAAGCGTTATCAATCTTTAATGGCTGGCCGTGGAGCCATTACTGTGTGTGTGTGTGCGTGTGTGTGTGTTTCACAATCACCTGTTTTCAGCTGTGGATGCATTATTACGGTGTTGTTCAGGTTTCTTATTTCTCTACAGGGTCTGACTAGGTGTGAGCTTCTTTTCTGTAGTTTTATATAAAAACATTATAATCTCCAAAAATTATTATTTATAATTTAAAGTGCACTTCAAATTGCACTTTAAGCTATAAAGTGCAGTTTATTATTTAAAAATGTTTTAATAGAATTAGCCGGACACTTAAAGATGCTGTATGCAACATTTCTAAAAAAAATAAATAATATTTTTTACATATAGCTCTGGAAAAAAATGAAGAGACCACTTAAAATGAACAGTTTGTCAGATTTTACTATTTGTAGGTAAATGTTTGAGTCAAATGAACGTTGTACTTTTATGAACTGCTGACAGCATGTCTCTGAGATTCCAAGCAAAAACGGAGTATTTATTTGCAGAAAACGAGAAACGGTCAAAATAACAAAAAAGATGCAGCGCTTCAGACCTCAAATAATTTAAAGAAAACAAGCTGGAGCATGTATATCGTTTTGTCCTACTCAAGTATTAAAACGTTAAAAAAAGACGTCCGTTTGGTTATTTTGTGCCCAGAAGTGGCACAGGCTTTTATTAGGGGAAAGAAACGACGACACATTGAATCCATCTTTGAGACAAAACGTTGTTTGTCATTTCTTTTTCCTAACTAAAAGAGTCTTATAGTCTTCTAGACACACCAGCTGAGGGAGACACCAGTCTGAACCAAAGCCTGTTACATTAATAAGTTTTGTTTTGTGTATATGTGTGCAAGATTACGTCTTTGAACTCATATCATATATGAGCTTATGTAGCTTCATCGCTAATTTCGTTCCAAGAGGTCATGTGTCTATTCTTCCTTCAAAGAGAAGCACTGCTGTGATTTCTACCTAACATTTACACAGCACTGTGAAAAGCATTCAGTAAATTAGAATATCAATGTAAAGCTCATTCATTTTGATAACTCAGTGAAAGACATTATGTAGATTATTTCCACACAGCGAATTATGTTCATTTTCTGCTTCCAGCTGAAGAAAACATGACATCTAAGATTAAAACATTACATCAAACCAGCAGAACAATCATTTTAATACAGGAATGTGGGTTTAATGAAATGCATGTTTAATACCTGATTAAAGGTTGTTAATTTTGCAGGTTATTTTAATCTGACAACGGAGCCTGATTGGATTATAATTGGATTATTGAGTACGACTGTATGTCTGGTCATCGTTTATTACACTGACATGTTTATCATGTTTATTGTGTGTTTTGTGGTCAAGAGAAAACCTGTACGGTTTTCATAGTCCAAGGTCAGACTCGATTGATTAATTAGTGACTGAATTATCAGAGTGAATATGAGCGTTGGAGAGTACATTTGTTTGCAGTCCTTCTTGTTACAGGAAATGAGTTGTAGTGGGATCAGAGGGGCGGGGGGGTTCCCTGTTCGCTGCTTGTTGTCGGCGGCGACCATCTGGTCGATCAGCAAACTGATCAGGAGACGCCGTAGGGAGCGATCACTCGTTTTACGCTTCCCTCTGAGTTTTGACGGTCTCTGGTGAGCGAGAGCCCACGACGTTTCCTCATGAAAGCCAAGCTGTCAGCCACACCTCACAGCCTTCTCATGACATACAGTTACCATGGAGATAATTCACTTATTATCTAAATAACCAAGTGGAGTTTGGATCATGGTTGCAGCAACAAGAAGTAAAAATCTCCTTGTTGCTGCACGTTCCAAATGTCAAACTTGGATCAATTTATATCAGCAACAACAACAAAACAGTTGGTCTCTACAAACATTTACATTAGACATTTGCACACACACACACACACGCACGCACACACACCATGGCTGTCTCAATAACCAATTTTGCTGGACGATAAATTGCCCCAGAAGTTATTGCGATAAACCATAGTATTGTCAATCTAAGACCGTTTTTAACTAATATAATCATCTCAAAGATCAAAAATGTATCAGACTTTATTATAATAAACAATAATATTGTTGTTTTGAGAACATTTTCAAGTAATAGTGGCATAGCAATCAAATAATGTCATATTAATGCAAGAACACATTCTCAAAGATCAAAGAACTTTAAATTCTTCTGAACATTTAACGCCGGAACCTGAAGAAATAAAAGCACATAAATAAACAAACTAAACAACAGATAAGATGGATTTTGAAGCCTCTGTAAACAAAGTTTTAAAAAGGGCTCGTTGTGAGCAAAGCAAGAGGGAGAAAAGAAAAACTATAAATCATGCAAATGTAAATTCTTGAGCTGCTTTATATTGATCATGTGATTGATTGTTTTATTGCGTATTGCGACAGGTCTAGGAACATGTGAACTTTACTCTGCAGTATCGGAACACTTCAATTAAGAAATCTCCATCCCAGCCTGATGCCTCCTGTCACCCAGTTCAGACGATGCAAACTTGATCAAATTGGAGGAATGAGAGGAATGTGTAGCAGATAAATCATCATGTCATTTTTAGGAATGGAAGTTCACATAAAGAAGCTCTATGTGTCTGGAAAAACGCCTCACACAAATTTGATTATATGTTCTCCTTCTGGTCACAAGTTAGGAGCTGGAATTTATTTGCTTCAGTTCGCCCGTTCTGTGTTGCTGTTTTATGAATGAGACAATAAAAACCTGGAAATGCAGTTTTATTTTAACTTGATTTTTCTTTTATGTCCAACCAGCAGCTTGAGACTTTTATGTGTCATGGTGTTACGTTGTGTCTGAACCGGAATGCAGACAGGTTGAGGCAGCGAGAGAATGTGAATTATTTAATGAAAAGACGAGAGAGAGAAACTGTGTTTCCATCACAAATGTGCGCAAAACTTTGTCGATATTCTGTTAATGTTGAAAATTTGTTGTCGGCGGCGACCATCTGGTCGATCAGCAAACTGATCAGGAGACGCCGATTTCGCTATTGATGCGTTTCCATTAAATAAGAAATGCCACCAAAATCAAACGTGAATAAGTTTGTTCATGCGATGAGCGGCTAAAATAACATGCTGTGTCATCGTCCTCCTACCACTTCCTGACGTCTTCTTCACCTTTTCCGTCGGTAGTAACAGCCGGTTGTTGATCACGTGACTTATGCGATGTGAAAAAAGTGTTTCCATCAAAGTTTTGCAAATTTCCACACAGTTGAAAAACCACCTCATTCTAGCGCAAAAACTTTTTATTGAAAACTTTAGTTTTTATAAATTGCCCTGTTTCCACTAAGCAAAATTATTGACGTAAATCCAATTTGCGCCCTTTTTACAGTCAAAGAAAGCGCATCTAGAGAGAAAACATGGGAGCAAGGAGGATGAAGCACTAACACGGGAGGTGTGAAAACAAGTCTGTGAGAAAAACCGATCAGGAAATAAATGACAAACATAAAACTACAATAATTAAGAAGACTGAACAAAAACAGAAGCAAGGCTAATGTGATCAGAATAAGATGAACTGAAGCAAATTAACAAAATTACAATCCCAGTTTTGTTGGGATCCTGACATTATGTGTGCAACCAATATAAAGTAGTGGAGAATTGCAGAAACAATGGTTTCTCACAACGCTTTACAAATAAAAATCTAAAAAACGAGACGTGTTTGTATTTATCCCAGTTTACTGTGGAAAATTAGACAAAACATCTATGTGAAGCCTGAAAAGATGTGCGCCTGGTACACTTCAAAGTATTGACTCTGGAGGGATGAAATAAATGCACTTCATATTATTTGTGAAGTAAATTTTAAATTATTTAGCTTGTTAATCCCTTTAATCCCTTTGATCTGTACATGAAATGTGACAAAATATGATGCAATTTGTCAGATGACAGGTGCTTTAGTGTGTGTGTGTGTGTGTGCATGTGTGTGTGAAGCCCTGAAACAGGCTTAGCTTTGTCCCGTGTTTGGGATTAACTCGAACTTTGTCGCCCACTTTACCAACGCTGACCCTGAAAACACCCATTTGGGCTTCAGAAGCTGGATTTGGCTGAACCTCAGGAGTTCAGGCTGACTTTCAGACGATTTTTTCATATTAATGGATCAGAATGGCTGGCATGGTTCTGTTCAGCTGATCTCTTTGACCAAGGTCAGGTTCAGGATCAACAAGTTAAAGCTCACATGATCGCAGGTCTTTCCAGACTGATTCTGAAGGGTCTTTAAAGCGGCGCTATTTTGTAAAATCCTCCTTTTTTGAGCTTTACATAACATGATAATGTTATTACCTCATCAAAAACATGCTGCCTTGATTCTTTAATGCATGTTTGAGACATCCCTTAATTTCCCATGGCAACCATTTGGTTGCGCTAAACACCTGGGTGGACGTAGCTCCGCCTTCAGATGAAGCTCCTCCTCAGAGCTGCAGCTTCCAAGCTTCCTACTGCTCCTTTAAAGATTTAAGTTCCAGTTTAGTTCTTGTGTTACCATTTTAAGAACATATATTTTATACATTTATTCTTATATTTTATTTAAAAGCCAAACTTTGCAGCCCGTCAATTGTATATCCTGCCTCTGCTGCAGGAGCAGAGAGAGGATACATTTATTTATGCCCTGTTTTTTTAAAATCAATTCCAGGGTTTTTCCAGCATCAGCCGCATGCTTAAAGTAATGCCACTGCATCTCACTCAGTGTAACTTTGACTAGGCCTCTCCAGAAGTTCTGATGTGGACTTTGTGGTGTGTTTCAGATTACTGTTGTGCTCCGTTATCCAGCTGCAAACGAGTTTAAGATCAGAAATAGATGTCTGAACTCCTTCAGGATTTTCTGCAATTAATAAGCGGAAATGTTCCGAATCCTCCATCACACTGCCACCTTCATGTAAAATCCTGTTCGTTTTTTACCCGATGTAAGAAAAAAGTTCTGAACACTTGGAGGAGTTTAGTAAATGATTTTTCTAGGCTTGGTTCAGTCCAGGTGTGGAAAACGGCTCTGTTTGTGGTCCTGGAGTCTGAAAGCCTTATGGACTTCTCTGTAGCGTTGTACAGGCTGATTTAACTAACTTTTTTCCTTTAGTGAATGAAATCATTTAAAAACTCAAGTTTGTATTCATTCAGGTTTTGTTTGTCTGATATTTATTTGATAAATCAAAACATTTAGGAATACTTTTATCCTGTACTATAACCTTTAAAAAGCTGCGATGTTTGCTTGGCTTGGCATCCAAACCCAGAAAAATCAGCTTCTTATTGCTTTCATCTCCCAGATAAAGAGAGTAATGTTTGATATTCTCCGCTTCCCACATGCAAACAGGGCTGCTTTATCAGCAGGAGGGGTGATGCAAACGAGACACAAAGGAAGCAGCAGGAGCAGAGATAGGCTATACCTGCACACAAAAACACACCTTATCGCTGACAGTGGGTCATTGTATCGTACCGTGACAGACTGCAGCCTCGCCAAGGCAACATGAAAGTGCAGTGGGAATGATGTCAGCAGCCAGCACTGTGGCGGTTTGACACCAGACGCTCAGAGAATGGAGCTGTTGTTCAGAAACGAGGCATGATGTCAATGAAGCGCTTCTGTGAGACGGCGCATTAGGAACAAATGTAGAGAGAAAGAAAGGAGCGAATTTCAACAGGAAAACTCAGAAATTCTGACGATTAATCTCAGAAGTTTTCTAAGAAAAAAAAAAAAAAAAACTGGAAATTTCTGAGTTTCAGATTTTCGACTTTTGAATCTCAGAAATGTCCCTGTTTGGTTTTGAAAATTTCTGAGATTAATCTCAAAATGTCTGAGTTTTTTTTAGCTGAAATGTTCTTTTTTTAAAACCTACAATGATCCTAATAGGTTATGGTACTTCTTTGAGTTTAATAATCACATTCATTGAGCTGCTGATGTTTGACCCAGTGTGTATCTAAATATCTAAAAGCTGCAGATGCATTATAGAAATCCTCAGTACTTTAAATTATAAAGTCTTTGAAGGTCAGGAAATGATCCTTTAGTTTATATTAAGCTTAAAAGTTAGAGAAGGAAAAATAATGTTGTGTGACAAATTTTGGCTCCGAGATGGACTGGCGACCTGTCCAGGGTGACCCCGCCTCTCGCCCGAAACGTTCGCTGGAGCTGGACACCAGCAACCCTCCTGACCCCACCAGGGACAAGAGTGTTAGAAAACGGATGGATGGAACAATGTTTGGCTAATGTAACTATTAATAATTATATGATTGAGAATTAGGGCCACATAAAAACAAAAAACAATTCACACTTTTTTTTCCTCCAAATTCAGAATTCTGACTTTAATCTTCTGAGATCAAAAGTCAGAATTCTGTGAAAAGTGAGAATTGTGACAAAAAGGTAAAATTCTACAAAAAAGTCAAAATTCTGAGAAAAAAAGTCAGAATTAATAGAAAAGGGGTTGGAATTCTGGAAAGAGTCTGAATTCTGAGAAAAGTAAAAAGCCCTAATCCTCTTCTGTATAATTATGATTAATAAAATGTCTGATAATTTCATCTGCTTCAGCATTTTTCTTACACACATAAATACCGTAAATCTTTTTCTCTGAAAGCACACAGCAGACATTCTCAACCTTTTTATTTTACACAACCCAATTCACAGCCATGCAGTCTGATTTACAAGGACAAAATATTTCTGTGTAATTTGTGCCCATGCCCTCCTGATTAAGAGGAACTATGAGCCAAACACAGTCAGCCTCTCTCAGGTTCTAAAGCTGTGGTTTCTCACAGACGCAGGTGAAGGAGTGAATCTGACACCAAACTCTGCACACATACCATATATTTACATACGCTGTGTACAAGAAACACCAAGATATTCTTTGGTCACTGTCTGAAGTTAACTCAGACCACATTTTTCTTGTTTTAGCTTAGTTAGAATTATTTCTATTTGCTAAATGCCAGATACATTTTGTAGAGATTTTTTTGTAATGTTCCTTGAATTCAATAGTTTACATACATTTGGTCATAACTGTATGATTTGGGTCAAACCTTTTGGGTTTCCTTCCTCAAGAGTCCGTTTTGTTGGCCTCCTCACTCACACACACCTTTTCAGAACTTCTCACAACCTCTCCACAGGACTCAGATCAGTGTTTGTGATGGCCGCACCAAAAAATTAACTGTGTTGTCCTGAAGCCACTTTGTAATGCTGAGGGTTATTGACCGTTTGGAAGACCAATCAGCTTTCTATCTTCACAAGGACTTTGCATTGACTTCCATTCATTCCTATATCCTAACTCTGACCCTTACCCTAAACATAACTTAAACTCAATTTACACTTTCGTCCTAAATCTTAATCCAAACCAAAAACAGCACTTCTTCTTATGCAGGCAGTCCCCACAACATAGTATGTATTAGGAAAGTGGTCCTTTCAGTGTATCAAATACAAGGCCACACACACACACCCCCACACACGCATGCATGCGTGCACACCCACAGGTTTATACACGCCCAGGTTAGGGATGACATCACAGCATTTGTTGGCAAGAAGCAATTTGCCGTCTCCAATTAGAGCTTCTCAAACTTTCCCTGGTGGATTATATCAGAAGTTTCTTCTCTGCTGTTGTTGTCCTCGGTTACCTTTTACATAATTCATGGCTTGGTTTCTGATATGGTGCATTTCTCCTTCAAACCAAACACTTTTGTCTTTAGTGATGTGTCTCATTAACTTCCTCTGTTCTGTGTGTCTATGTTTGGACTTGTTGGTAAAAGTGAGCAATATGGAACCCATTCAGTAATAAAGTCAGCAGTTAGCCTGGAGCAGCACTAACTGCTCATATAACAGCATTATCTACCAAGGTGGAGTCAGCCTGCAGTGTTGTTAAAGAGCCAGTGACACATTTGGAAGAGAAAGTCATGTAATGTTTTTTATGCTTTTATTGAAGCCTAAATCAAAATGTTGTTTTGAATGAAAGACCCAAGACTCGTTGACCTGGTGAATTTGCCGTGTTTCCATTAAGTACATTTATTTTTGTAATTTCAGTTTGTGCAATTACATTAGGGTGAGAGCGCGATATATTTTGGTCAATGGAAACACAACTATTTGTTTTAGACTTTATTGTCTACCCTGCCAAGAAGAGTCTTAAATACAGATTTAACAAGCATTTTTCCACACAATCTTGCAAATTGTCCGATTCAAATGAAGGAAATGAGACCTTATTAAATGTGTTATGGTTAAGGTTGGAACAGTTTGATCATCAGATTAACAGGCGTCAATAGAGGCAATACAAAGACATAAAGAGTTCTTGGAAATAGAAGAACTTCCTGTTTGGTTCATTTAGAAATTCAACACTAACTACTTATTTTGTACATAAATTAATTTATTTTGGTTTGGTATTAATTTTCTAAATAATTCACAGCGGTTCTGTTTTTTCCATGTTGAACTCAGTGTTGTCATAGCAAAAAAATGTTAAATATTTTTGTTTTAAATCAAACCTGATGGTAGAAATTTGAATCCATGCCTCTCAGTAGTTCTGTGTTTTACAGCCGGTTAAACAGTCAAAGTTCACAAGTACTGGCAGATTTTTCAGAATTAGTATGTGGAAGTCTTTCCTGCACCATTTTCATTATTTGTTACTGCAATATAAACAGGAAGAGATTGATGAAATATTAATATGAACAATTCAAAAGGTAAATGTAGGGTCATGGGGTCAGCGCCCTACAGACTGAAGGCAGCAGAGATCAGAACCATTTCCTTCTTCTGGGTTCTATAAAGACAGAGACTTCTCTCCCTCTGTCCTCTCAGCTCCACCTAGACTCTGAATATTTTAGCAGCTGCTATCTGTTTAAAGGACATGTTTGTCCTTGCGGTTGCTATGGTCACTGGTAAATTTTCCACCTGCCAGCAACAACCTCAGCCAAGGAACTGGAAGATGTATGTGTCCTTCCCATTTCTTTTAGGTCTACAACCAGATGAGACCCCCACTTAGGGAAGGTTTTGTTGGCTTTTGTGTAGATCAGATTAACGTGTTTCACAGCAGAACGCATGGCCTACTAACCAACGTGACGGTGACTCTGGTGTCAGTTGCTCAAAAGTGACACCATTGGCCTTTTGGTGTCTTTGATGGATTTTAAAGTTGTAGAGAAAGGGGAGCCGACAGTATTGTCACAAGATCATAATAGGGAAAAGGATAAAAAGAAACCACAACTAACAGCAGTGGCTTTTGTGGAGCAGTGACTGCAGCTTGTGTAGTGTCTGGATGTGTAGTCAGAACCAAGAGTGGTGGGATTGTGATGTGATATGCTTCACTGGCACAGACTTCCTTCAGAATTTCAATTTTCATCCATTGATGCGTCCAGATTTACCACGCCTGGATTCTTTTGGTGCATGTATCACATCAATGACGTAAAAGTCGGATAAGATGCAATATGATAGTTTAGACTGCAGACGATTTGAATCCTGTTAGTTACCTGTCCAAATTAGTTTCACATTTGGAAGTGCCACAGATTGGATTTTTTGGATGGTGACACTACTAGAATAGGGCCGCTCTGAAAAAGTCGGATATTGGTCACATTTGGTTTAAAACGTTGGATATTGGTCACATTTGGGTAAAAAAAGTCAGACATTGGACACATTTGGGTAGAGAAGTCGGATTTGGCTGCTGTTTGAACATAGCCTAATTTCACACCGAGTTCAGATTGAAGATGAGATTTGGTCGTGAAGCTAAAACAATACTACAGACATTTTCAGTTGCTCCAAAAACAAGCCAGTAATAAAAAAACCCCCAAAACATCAGACGTTGGCGTTTTTGTCTAGACAGCCTGTTTTCACAGGTGAAGAAAAAGATTTCAAACTATGACATAATACATTTGTGTGAGGCTGGTCTCGTCATCTGTGAGGTTAAAGCCTTCTTGCTTAACATGAAAGCTCATGTATCTTCATGAGAAAAGGGTGTGTCCTGCCCTTCAGCTACTTGTCCTCACCACACCTTTATGAAACCATTTGGGTTGACAGACAAAGCCAGAAACCCGATCAGGGAAACAGAGAGAGATAAAAGCCTTCCAGGTGAGCTTTCTTTCATTTCACAGTGTTTACTTGGCATCAATCTGGATTTTGTATCTGCTCTTCTAATCCTTTCAAAGCTGATCTCATGCCAGGGAGTGCTGCTCATTATGCAGTCCCACCAGGAACAGCGTTCCCACTGCGTGGTCCTGCAGCAGCCTCTGTGTGGGGTTTAGTTTAGGGCAAGAGGGCGATATATTTTGGTAAAAAGCCAATTGCCTGTTACGACCGTCTGTCTGCTTGTAATGAGCTCGTTTCGAGTTAATGGGAATATTGATTTTCTGTTAGTAGAAACATTACACAGAGAACAGCAGCAGACGGTGTGAGTGATGTCACCATGTGTTAAAACAGTGCCAGGTTTCATTCTTTCACTGCATCCCTTCACATTTTGGTATGTTTGAGGTTTGGTTGTAAGTAAGAAAATTCTATCTTGTTTACAAATTTTAAAATTTGTTTAATATTTAATTTCACACCTCTATGAAAAGTAGCAATTAGTCCAACAATTAATCCTCACCAGCAGCTGAGTCGGACTGAAAAGGACAATCTGTTTGATCCTACAGTGAAACAGCTGGAAGGATTATGCTGAAATCGCCAGCTGTTGGAATACCAAAAAGAGTTCTGCACACGTTTTTTCTTCTGACTGTAGCATTTTCAATTTGGAAAAAGAACTAAACTGTCATGAATTGCAGTGTGGGTGGTGAGAGCGAACGCAGGCTGGATGCAGGTTGAGATGAAAAAAAAAAAAAAGATGATTTAATGAAAATGGAGCAGCTCAAAAAACAGGCCGAACAGGCAACACAGTGAAACAAAAGCTAAGGCTAATCACTGTTAGCAACTGATCCCAGAACTGAATAAACGAGAGCTAAGCCAACACAGGACTTCTTAGTGCAGCTGTGACGACAGCCAAGACATACAACCATAAGATATTTGGCTAGGACCCGACAAGAGACAGAGACAACAGGTGGGTTTAAATACACAGAGGACAATCAAGGGAACGAGACACACCTGGGAAGCAATCAAGGGAGAGACAGGACATCATGGAGCCTCACAGAAACAGAACCTAAACTAAACACACAGAAAAACTGAAATCCTCACATAAACATTGTTTCTCTGGAAATCCCCAGTGTTACAATCCAATACACTGTTATCAACTTCTGTACAAATAAATGTAAACCTAGCATCTTTAATGCATATAAAGGTTTTAAAAAGTTGATCAGATTGTCTGAAAAGAATACACTCTTTATTCTTATTGTAACAATAAAACATTGTGTAAAGAAATAAATTGCTTTTCATTTCTTCAAATGAAAAGCAATTTATTTAAATCAAGATCATAAAATGTAAAAGAAAATATCTAATCCAAAAGTAGTTTCTATCTGTTCTACACTCACGTCACATCATTGTATTGCTTTTGTCCTTTGGTAAAAGTGAACTTAAACCAGTTAAGAGAGTCCTTTTTCTCAAAGCTACTCTTTAAAATGGAGACTGGAGAAAATGCAATTAGATAGAGGCAGATATGTGTCGAAATTTATAGGTAACTGCTACAAGTAAAACAGCAACTTGCCTAAATGTTTTCACACTGTCACAGTCAGAACTGTGACCAACAAGGCTGGACGAGTTTATCAAGTTTGTCTCGCCTTGGTGTTTAGGAAGCAGGCTGAATTAGGTTAGCGCTAGGGAACTAGAACGTGTCTTGTTCTACAGTCACAAACAATACTCTACTGATACTGAACTACGCTCCTGGGAGATTTGGGTTCAACATGAAACTAGGGTGGAAAAGTATCACATCTGGGACTAGATGTAAAAACGGTAGACAATTTGTCATGACATAGTAGAGGTGGGCGATCGGGACTTTTTATCCCTAGTTTTATCATATTTTGTGGTAATATTGCAATAACAATAAAAGTGACCTTAACTATTTACTTCTTTTTTTTAGGTAACTGTATGACTGTGACTACAGTAATTATAGCCCCACAAACACAAATAAAGCTCTTGAAAAACATTCCCATATGTAATGTGTTTCTTTAGGACACAATTTACAAAATGAAGTGTGATCAGTATCACACTAAGCTGCACAAGCGTCAATAAATGCCATTTTATTGGCATTTATTGACGCTTTCATTGAACAAACAGTGTAGGAAAAAGTCAAACTTTCAACCTTCACAATAAGGACAGTTTTTGGGGTGTTTAACCATCATTAATAAAAATCCATCGTGACAACGATAAATCGGAATTCTTATAAGAAATCACGTTAAATGATAAAAGATACAGCAAATGCCTACCCCCTATGAAACATCATTCTCTTTTAAGTACAAGTCAAGGCACTGGTGATATGATAAGTTTTTTTTGCCTTAGATAACAGAAGCTTGACTTCATGGAAAATGGTCAGAATGTGTGTGGAGTTGTGAAAGCGTTGCTCGGTCTCAGCTGAGGTGCAGCTAGCTTTCAGCCCGGCTGGCTGCTGAATGGAGAAACTCTCTGGAACAAACAGAGCACATCTGAGTTGTTACAAGGCTTTTGTTGCCTAAAAAGCAACTGGGTGGGGGTTAAACTAAGCTAGGAAAAAAAAAAAACTGAATTCATTTTCGAACATAATGCCAAAAGATTTCAAAACATAAATCAGGTCCTCTCCCTGCTGTTTACAGCAGTTTCTTGGTACTTTTGGGCGGTGGTGCAGTTCTGCTGTACGAGATTTCTGATTTCCCAGATGACAGAAGTTTAGATGACAAAGTGCAAACAAGAACAGCTGATGTGTGTTTGTTATCCTTCTCTGAGACTGTTCCCAGTGCTATTTTAAGCCAAACAGTTTTGTGTATTTAAACAAAACTGCTCATCCAGTAAATGGAGCCTTTGCGGATTTTGAGAGGTGATGCTGCTTAGGTGGAGAAAACCTGTGAGTTTGGTCCCTAGCAAGACATAAAAGCAGCTCTTAAAGGGGGTGAGTCGTAGCCACTAGCGCACACGCATGCAGCACCTCCTCCCTCCATCTGTCTCACTCTCACTCTCTGTTTGCACAACCCCACACCCTCAGCCGGCACAGGAAACTTTCCAAGAAAATCAAGAAGTTTTTTGTTTGTTTTTCACTTGGAAGGAACAACATCATGAAGGAAGCTGCTTTAGTAGCTCACTATGACTGTCGTCCATGATGAAAGGAAACCCTGAGCATTGCTGATTTGGTGCTGCAAAGGATGGGCGTAATATTCTGAAGGAGTTGGGCTCCAAGCTTTCTGATAAGGATGTCAACATAAAACAGACTGGTCACATAATTGTCTTTGAGCTTTACTTTGTGTTATGTTATTCCCTCATCAAAAACATACCTGGAGTGTTGCCTTGATTCTTTCATGCTTGTTTGAGAAATCATTTAATCTCCCGTGGCAACCGTTCAGTTGTGCTAAACGCGTATGTGAGCGTTGCACGAGGACGAAGCTTGTCTTTGGAGCTTCAGTTTCCAAGCTACCAAGCTAACGCCTCACAGAGCACCCATCCCCCGCAACTCCCCCACTCAGCTCCTTCAAACTAGCCAGCAGCAATTAGCAAACACCTGGTGACAAAACAGGGTGCATGTGCAATGAGCTCATCGGATGAGCTGCTTCTCAGTGTCTGCGTTCCCATTACAATTGTGCGCAAAACTTTGTCAATATTCTGCCAATGTAAAAAAAGAAAAAAAAAATTAAATTGCCATTTTTCCATTACATTAGAAATGCAATTAAAATCACATGTGAATAAGTTTGTACGATAAGTCACTAAAAAACATGCTGCGCCATCTACTTCATGTTGTCTTTGTGGTTTGTGCCAGTGGAAACATCTGGTTGTTGATCATGTTACTCGTGTGATGCGAAAAAATGTTTCCATTACAGTTTTGTGATATGAACAAATTTCAATAAAAAGAAAAAGAAAAAAAAATGACGTCATCCTAGTGTCAAAAGTTTTTATCGACAAACCAGGGTTTTCTCAAAATTGCTGTTTCCATTACGCAAATTTATTTTCGAAATGTCAAATTGCTCAATTATATGGTCAATTGAAACGTAGCTGTCGAAAAACTGGCGAAAACACGTTGAAGAGGGTTAACAGAGGAACAATGTCGTGATGACTTCCTGAGTTTCAGAAAGAGAGCTTCTTAAAGAGACAGAGGCCCAGTTTCAAGTTGTTAAAATTAAGAAGTCAAATTTCTTTTAAGTCTCATTTGATTATACCATTTATATAACAACTGTAGGTAACATAATTACTTGATTGTGCTATAAAATGATTCTATGTGGCTGGAAAACACATAATACTGCCCCTTTGATAGGACTATAAACATGTGAATGTGCTGCATACAGTGTTTTGTCCTTCTCTGTAGACTTCCTCTCAACCTGTTTTTCACTTTTTGACCCCGCCCTCCCCATAACCTCCTCCTCTCCATCTCCATCCAGGCAGAGCTTACTCATGTCAGATCACTTCCCATCACGCCTTGCCTCTCCTTCACACATCTCCATATTTCTTTGCTGTGTCAACAGAACAAGGATGAGGTTCTCGCCTGCCTAGCGGAGCGTCCCTGCTAAAGATGGCCGCAGAGAGGTAGGAGGCACACAGTGGTTCGCGCTCTCTCCTCAGAGCTCCTACATTCCTTGTCAAGGATCCAGCCGGCGGAGCCTCACGCGCTAACTGAAAGCAGATGGCAAAAGTTTTTACCTTATTACAGTAACTTCTGTGGATGATGGGATTTGTCTCTACTTCTAGGGAAGTCAGTGAAGTCAGTGTGTCGGAAAGGGATAAGTTGTGATTTCTTCCTAATTTAAGGTTGGAACCCAGAGGCTGTAATTTGTGCAGCTGCAGCGTGTCCTGCGGTCGATCCGCTGCACATGTGCGTGCTGCTCCATGGACAGCGAGTGTTTACCGTCAGGCTCCCATTGGGGGATTTTCTTTCAGCCTATAGTTGTGGTCAGGAGTTTGCCTCTACTCATAGTAGGAAGGTTTTGTCCCTTTTAACGATTTATGTCAACTGTTCTTTTTTTAGGGAGGAATAATTGCAAAAATGTTTGTAATTATATACACTGGCTCAAATATATATATATATATACACACCACAACCACAGAGTCTTTGTGAGGATCAACAATGTTTTGGTTAATTCTGGCTGGAAATGCTAAACAGGTTGGTGCCCTGGTTCCTGTTTAGTGCTGTTTGTAGAGTTACAGTCAAAAGCTAACAGCAATAATTTGGATTATTCGGCCTTTCAGAACAAGAAATGTTACTGTTTCAAAATAAATATTGAACTCATAAGCAAATTCACTTGTTGGTAAATAGAAGTGGACAATGGTGAATGGAAGCGTAGACGGTTGCACAATCTTACTGGACTCTCCAATATTTTGCTCGCGAAAGACCAGAATGGCAACATTTGAACTTTGTCTTCCCTCTTCTGGTGATTATTCACAACAAACATCTGAAACAAACTTTATATGGACAGAAAAATATTAAATCCAGGTTTTTATTAACCTCAAATTAAATGCATTGTTAGGTTAAATCACTTAGCTTAAACACATTAACCACATTGATCGTATTTCCCAAAAAGATCTTTTCATTGAGAAATTTGTTTTTTTTTTTAAATTGATGTAAATTTATTTTTGTAATCTTGTGGTTTTTGGAAAAACAATTCCTGAGGTTTAGGGGCTAAGAGTCAAAAGCGCACGTGCTGTTTGACGACATGCTAAAATCACAATGACGTGTAATGGACTGGCATGACAACTAGAGCTGACTCAGTGTTTCGTCTGTGACGTCTAAACGTGGAACTTTTTCCCAGTCAACATCTGAAAATACCAGCAATTTCCAGGCAACAGTCTTGTATAAACTTAATTTAAATCAGCTAATTTCTGGGGAAAAATGGGGGCTCGTCCACATTTCTTTGGCTCCCAGTGAGCATGCTACTTGCATCCTGAGGATTTTAAAGCCAGAGCCTGTTTACTGTCTGACGTCAAATTTTCTCTGTAATGAAAGGATGTCAGAGGGCCTGCAGGAATCCACTCTGGGCCTCTGAGGTATTACTAAAACTGTTTGACATCTCGGTGTGAAGTCCAGGGAGCAGCAAAGCATGGACGATGAATTTCTGTCTCTAATGTGTTGAGTCATGTCACTGTGCCTGTTATTGTTCTCCTTCCTGCATGCCTATCATAGCTGCTGCCCAGCCAGGCAGAGGTTAAGACGGGGGCCAGCCTGCCCGACTCAACATCTTCATATCATTCCAGCATTTCTGCTGTTTTATGAAGCAAGATGTTGCAGTTCTGTGAGTGATGATGGGTATTTTCTTTTTCCACATTCCCTAGGTTTTTCCATCGTTACTTCCCTTCCCGTGGCTCTGAAGGCTCCCAGTAGGCATCTTTTCTGTGTGACATGACTAACCCCACGTGATCTGGTGACCATGATGGCCTCTGTGGTTGCCAATGGAAACAAAGATGGGCAGTCTCTGGTGTTGAAAGGGGTGGACCCAGAGACATGCATGATTGTGTTCAAGAACCACTGGGCTCAGGTAAGGCACCAGAAGTTTTAGGAGGCTTAGAGCTGCATCTCAATTAACTATACAGATTTAAAAAAGTAAATTTAGCTCAGTAATTAACAAAAGAAAAAAAAATCTAAATAATATATTATGTTGATTTATTACACATAAAGTTAGTTATTTGCACGTCAATAAGAACACAAAATTCTCAATGGCATAATCCCTTTTATTGCACCAACAATGTTATTTTTTTTTCATACTTTTTCCTTCAACTAAACTTTCCATTGATACGCTTGGCATTCGCAGTGTGAACATCCATCTTTTTTGGCAATTATGCTTTTTTTGGATTCCCTTCATAACTATTAAAATGAGCAGAAATAATTTATATCACTCTGTTCGTCATGAATTTATGCATAGTACAGTAATATAATTTTTTTTTTAATTAACGTTTGGATGGTGGTCTGGTTTGTTTAAATGAACCAGAACATTATTGAAATAAATGTGGGAATGAAAAAGAAAATCTCTGAACTACTCATCTCAATTTAAACTTCACTAAAGGCCTGAAAGCTTCTAATGAATCAAACCAAACATATTCATTAAATCATCAAAACTGTCATATATTTCCCACAATAACAGTTTGTATTTAATAAGAAATCTACGAAACAGAATAAACACTGAGATAGCTGAATGCTATTTCTTGTGTCCTGTCCAGTTTTTCTTGAAGCGTGGTGTTAAAAACCGCAGCCGGGTGAGTCGTTCTGAAAGGCTTAGCTGCCGCCTCCAAGCCTGAGAGTAAAAAGTGACCTCAGTAAACCTCAGTGGTGACGGCTGCTGGAATCTTGGCAGCGTGCAGCAGTTTGTCTCTGGCTCTCGGCTCTCTAAAGCGCCATGTTTACCCCTGTGGGACCAGCAGGGCTGCTAACTCTTAGCTGAACTGGGCCTCCTCCCTCCGTCCTGACTGAGAGTGATGGGATGGGGTACACAGAGGTCCAATAGGAACTAAGTGTGGTCCCTAATATCACCGACCATAGCTGTGTTTTCATTTTAGTCTAAGTCTGCGTTTTCTTTGTTGCTGCCAGAACCTTCCTTTTCCAGGGTTTTGCTGTGTCGGTTAAATGTAACCTGATGTTGTGGCTTTTATTCCAGATGGATTTCCAGTCTCTGTTTTCTGAAAGCTTTAAAACTGCAGTATAGAACTTTTTACAAATTTGTGCCATTGTTACACATCAACTTGTTGATTAATGTTTCACTGATTATGGTTCAAAAGCAATAAGTGTGTTTTTAGTCTTGATTGGACCGTGTTTGCGTTAGTTGTAAAATTAAATTCTTTCCATTGGAGTAAAACTTTAAAGTTTGTATTCTTCTTAGTGCGTGGTCCATCCCTGGCCAGGTCAGCAGATGCACATGAAACTCCCGACAATACCAACCTTATTAAACCTCAGATGAAGGTTTGTATGTCAGTGGAAGCAGCTTGAAATGCAGTCGGGTGAAAATGCAGCGCTGTGTCTGGATTCATCTTTCTCCTTCATTATCAAACTGGTCAGTCCCTCCCACTGTGGGAAGGGAACCAGACATTAGAGACATACAACAATAACGTAAAACACTCTGTAAAAATTAAGCACATATAAACACATAAAATCACAAAAGTCAAAGAAAACATTTCCATACCAATTTTTCATTAGAATTTTTAGGGTTCTTTAGGGTTAAATTTAAAGAATGGATTCCAAAATGTTTGGCACTAGCTTTGTTTAAATTCGAAATGTACACAAAACTTTGTCAACATTCCACTAAGGTTGAAAAAGATTCAATTTTGCAATTTCCATTAATTAAGAAATGCATTTAAAATCACATGTGAATAAATTTGCTTGTGCGATAAGATATTAAAAACCATGATGTGCCCTCCAACTACTTCCTGTAGTCTTCTTCGTGGTTTGTGCCACTGGCAAAATCTGGTTCTCAATTATGTGACTCGTGGTGTGAAAAAGTGTTTCCATCGCAGTTTTGAAAAATAAACCAATTTCAATATGGCCAAATCCCCCCCACCTAATCCTAGTTGCAAAAACTTTTAATCAACAAACGAGAATTTTTTTCGAAATTGGCACGTTTCCATCAAGCAAATTTATTTTCAAAATGTCAAAACCAGTCTCTTTGTAAGATAAAACTCTTTTCTTGAAGCATCTACCTCTGAACTACAAAGCTGCACACACAGTTAAGAGGCAGAACTCAGGAATTTGACACCAACGCCATGTGACTCGTACTGTTGTGCCAACACCCATAACTCACCCATTCGCAGAACTTGTTCAGGGACTCAGTGAAAACTCAGAGCTGTTTAATGAGCCCAGAGCCGCTGTCTGTTGATACCTCTGTCACACAGGAGAGATGAGGAGAAAGAGAGGGATAAAGAGGAGTAGAAAGGGATGAAATGATGTTAGGAAGAGGGATGAAGAGGAGTCAAAATGATTCATAAAGTAGGGATGAAGTATATGAGTTGGATAAAGAAAAGTTTTCTGGATTAGAACGCATGTCCTAAGTTCACATTGGAACTGTATTTGTACTTTTCCACTAACATTTTCAGTGAAAATATATTAAACCTTGTTTCCAACATTCCGTATTGGTGTCCGCGCTGATGGAGCCAAAGACCACAAACCGAATTCCTCCAGACCCGTCAGACTTCATACCGTTCCTCCGCCAGCGATGAAGAAAGTAATAATAAAAAAAAAAGACATTACAACATTACAAGTTCAACACATTCTCCTCCTTTTGTCTGAAAACAGTAAGAATGAGTCCTGATCGCTGCTTTTCAGCAAATAAACAGAAACTAACTCATGTAGCCTGGCTGATTTACAGGCCAGGACAAAAGAGCCAGGACAAAGATGAGCCCCAAAATCCAAATCACAGGGACCCATCAGGTCCATCAGACCCATCAGATCCATCAGACCCATCAAATCCATCAGACCCATCAGGTCAATCATGTCCATCAGGCTGCGGCTGGGAGGATAAACTCTTCCTATGCTTCCATTAGCTATGCCCAGTTCTCTCAAACACAACCAGTTATTGTCATGGCAACAGTGTCAAGCTGGGGACACTGGGCCCATTATTGTGACTCTGGTTTCTACCCACTGAACACACATGGGAGGGTCTGCCAGCAACAAAAGCTGCTTTCTTCTGAGCTGCAGAGCTAACTTTATTTGTACAGCATGAGTCAGTTTCCACTCGGTTTCCACCTGTTTCCACCCGATTTCCACCAGTTTCCATCCGTTTTCTAGTTGTTTTCACCTGATTTCACAGTTTCAACTCGTTTTTACCAGTTTCCAAATGTTCTCCACCCATTTTCACTGGTTTCCACCTGTGTCTTCCCATTTTTGTTTGTATTCCGCTCATTTTTACCCAGTTTCCCCCTAGTTTCCACCTGGTTTCCACCTGGTTTTCACCTGGCAAACACATTTCAAACAGAAGGTAGATTTTCTGCAAGCATCTTATTGCTTCAGGTGAATATTGTAGAACAGACAGACTCAGATAAAGTGACCCACCTGTGTCCAAATCAGAGCAGATCAGCCATCATTTCTTCCTTCCCTTTTTTAATGGATTTTCTGCCATTTTTATGATGTTTTTATGGAGGGAAAGGAAAACACACCTCTTCCAGAGATGAAGCTCACCTACAGATCAGCGTCCTGGGTAAAATCAAAGTCTCTTCATTTAACAACTGGTGTGTGTAAACTGAGACGCCGCTAAAACATCCAGGAATGTTCTTCAGAGTCCCACCAACAGAATGTTTCTGGGTTCCTTCCTGCAGGTTGTGAAGATCCTGGAGAAGCATGACCCGCTGCGCAGCAGCAGCTCCACTCTGGGGGTCATCGGCCTCAGCGCCGGGGTGACGGGGGGCCCCCGCTTCGGCCCCGTCCCGGGGGACGAGGCGAGCGCCGTGCAGAACTACGTGGAGCACATGCTGTTCCTGCTGATGGAGGAGGAGAGCGGCCAAGGAGGGGCCATGGGGCCCATCCTGGAGTTCGTGGTGATGGAGAACGTGATGGAGCGCCTTTTTGTGTGGAGCCTCCGCAGGGAGTTCACCGACGACATGAAGCTGGAGCAGCTGAAGATGTACGAGATGCTGGTGGGCCAGGCGCACCAGCCGCTGCTGCATCACAAGCCCGTCCTGCGGCCCCTCATGATGCTGTTGTCGTCCTGCTCGGGCGCAGCGGCGCCGGCTGTGGAGGCGGAGCTGGTGCTGCTGCTCCACCAGCTCTGCTGCGTTCTGGCGAAGGACCCGTCCATTCTGGAGCTGTTCTTCCACACCAGCGAGGACCAGGGGGCCACCAACTTCCTCATCTTCTCCCTCCTCATCCCCTTCATCCACAGGGAGGGCCCCGTGGGCCAGCAGGCCAGAGACGCCTTGCTGCTCATCATGTCCCTGTCTGCCGAGGATGAGAGGGTGGCCAAACACGTCGCGCAGAACACCTTCTTCTGCCCGGTGAGGCTCCCACACCGCACAAAGGCTTACCAAGAGTTTCTACTCTAATTTCTGGTGAAAATGTCTTAGTACACCTGAAAGAAAACAAAACCAACTTACCTTTAAGTTTTCAGCAAGAAACAAGAGTTGGTTTAAGTCAATAATTCCTTAGTATTGATGAAAAAGTAGTAGTTATAAGTGGAATAATGGGAAAGAATTCACTGGCAGATTATTTCACCTGTAACTAATACTTTTTCATCAATATTAAAAGAGCAGTATTCTGTAAAATTTACTTTTTTGAGCTTTACCTCATGTTCTCTGAGAAATCCTTTAATCTCCATGGTAACCATTCAGTTGTGTTTAACTCCTGGGGGAACCTAGCACTGCCTTCAAGGACGAAGCTCCTCTTCAGAGCTGCAGTTTCTGAGCTTCCAGCTGACTGAGCAGCCCTCCCCTGTGACTCCCACACTGCTCCTTCAGACTAGTCAGCAAGGCGGAGTTTCAGAAAGAGTAGAAATTTTTAAAGAGACAAAGGCCCAATTTCACGCCGCTAAATTGCAAAGTCAAATTTCTTTTAAATCAAATTTGGTATGTACAGCATTTTTATAACCACTGAAGGTAATATTGTTACATCATTATGCTATAAAATGGCACTATGTGCCTGGAAAACTCAGATTACTGTCCCTTTAAGGAATTATTGACTTAAAGGGGCGGTATTATGTATTATGTATTATGTATATGATTCAAACTGCATAAGTAGAACCAAGAATGGAATGCATCAGGGGTTGAAGGTCCCAGTTCTCACAGTGTGCTGTCTCCCAGGTGCTGGCCACTGGACTGAGTGGGCTGTACTCATCCCTTCCCACCAAGCTGGAGGTTTCCAGCGAGGAGTGGCATTGCCTTCACAAGGAGGAGTGGCTTCGGATGCCATCCCTGGTCCAGTTTCTCAACTCACTGGAATTCTGCAATGCTGTGATCCAGGTGAGCCTGTGGGGTGGAGTCTTTGTGGGGGAAAAGGTCACAGCCACCAAGAGGACTCTCACAGATGGACCTCTCAACCCCCCCAGCTGCTGTTTAAATTCATACTCTTGTTCTTAACCCACAACAGGACAAATTGTGTATGAAGGGTTAAAGGAGACCTATTTCACAAAAATCTGATTTTGCAGGTTTTTGTACATCCATTTGAGTTCCTAAAGCTTCTAAAGCTGCCCAATCACTTTAAAAAAATCCATCCATTTTTGGGCAATAAATTTGTGTTTTTTTGTGTCAGAAAATTCTCCAGATTGTTGAGTCAGACTGCGTTGCTACCTAGCAACCCAAGCTGAGTTCCAGCACATTTGGTCAGCTGGTTTCACTACTATATGCACTGTATAATGGCTGTTAGAAAAAACTAATGTTTTGTTGATGACTTACCATCCAGAAACCACCTGCTGGAATTTTGTTGGATGTGCAGGAGGCTCCACTAGTGCTTTTCAAAGATGTGGGGTTGAACAATTGCGCGTCTGTTTGCGGCCATTTTCACATGTGAGTGTGAATGATGAGTCGGTAGGGGGTGTGGCCAGCAGAAGCTCATTTGGATTTAAAAGTGACTTTAAAACCAGCCGGTTTTAAAGTCACTTAGATTTAAGTCACTTGTTTAAATGTTTTAGGAGGCCCTCAAACATTCTGAAAAGAGCTTAAAATAGCACATCTGACTTGGTAAAATCTCATTATCTGACAATGATTTTATGCAAAAATGTAATGAACATGTTTGGTGTCACCCGTAGACCTATCATATTCTGTTCAAGGATGTACAATAGGCCAACTTTAAAGAACATAGCCTGGTTTCTGGAGCAAACCACAGGGAATCAAAAGATATTTCCTGTTCTTGTTCTTCCTGCAAACATGTGGTCCCACCTGATGGAGAGTGTTTCAGTGACGGCCCTGTTTCTCTTGACGCTGTTTCCAGGTTGCCCATCACACCATCAGAGACCAGCTGCTGGCTTACATCTATAATGGTTTCCTTGTACCTGTCCTCGCACCAGCACTGCACAAGGTTTGTTGTTTTTCCCCATCACCATCACATGCGACTGGTTCTCGATGACAAAGCAGAGGACTTTTGTTTCTACTTGTACCAATCATCTGGATTATGCCAATTTCTGCTGTATGCAGGTCACTCTAGAGGAGGTGATGACCACCACGGCGTACCTTGACCTCTTCCTGAGGAGCGTGACCGAGCCGGCCCTGCTGCAAACCTTCCTCTCCTTCCTCCTCCTCCACCAGCATGAGGGTGTCTACATTCTGGACACACTGGTCAGCCGCATCAACACACCCTTTCAGGTACACCTCCAGATCCACACATTCTTTGTCTTCTTTAGAAATGTCCATTATGTAATGTAAACAATATGACCCAAAAGTCCCAAGCTTGGGATATTGGGGCTTTATTGCTTGAAATAAAGCCCCAATATCCCAAGCTTGGGATATTGGGGCTTTATTGCTTGAAATTATTAGTTGTATGAAAAGAAGCAACCAATGTTTAAAGAACAAAATAATTCCCAGTACAACAAAAAACATGTGCTCCTTCCAGCTGGTTTTAAAGGGGCAATAATATATAGAATTGACTTTGTTGAGCTTTAAATCCTGTTATAATGTTATTCATTCAACAAAAACATACCTAGACTGTTGCTTTGATTCTTTCCTGCATGTTTGAGAAATCCTTTTTACCTCCCATGGTAACCATTAGATGTGCAAAACATTTAAGTGGACCGAGCCCTGCCTTCGAGAACGAAGGTCCTTTAGACTAGAAGAAATTAGCAAACACCTGGTGGAACTGCACATCAGCTGAGCTCATTATACCGCCTACTTCTCAGAGAAACGTAGAGTTTCAGAAAAAGCAGGAGCTTCTTAAAGAGACACAAGACCAATTTCAATGTGTTAAATTACAAAGTCAGATTTCTTTTTAGCCATGTTTGATATATGCAGCATTTTTATGACAACTGAAGACATCGTAGTTACTTGTTTGTGCTACAAAATGGCACAGTGTACCTGGAAACCACATAATACCGCCCCTTTAAATAGATCAGGTCAGGCGGATTTTTTTCCTCATCCTTTTTTGTGTCTGTGTGTTTCCATGACGACTCCAGTTGGGAACGGTGTCCCTGGCGCTCTTTCGGACTCTGATCGGCCTCTACTGCGAGGATGTGATGCTGCAGCTCGTCCTCAAGTGAGTGGCTCATGTGCTGAGCTTCGCCTCATTTATGACAAGATGAGCTTTTCCCACCAGGATTATCTCTCTGCCGTCCCCTCTCTCAAAGCCCCCCCGACCGCCCGGGTTTTCCTGACTCACCTTCCCGCCTGCCTCTGCAGGTACTTGATCCCCTGCAACCACATGATGCTGAGTCAGAGACGAGTGGTGAGGGAGAGGGACTTCTACTCAGGATCTGCAGCCAAGATCCTGGCGCTGACGCCGTCCTGCTGCTCCCCGGACCGCAGCCCCCCGCCCCTCCGCCAGCTGGAGTCCATCCTCTTCTCCAAGGGAGGGGAAACTCCAAACAACTCCAGCAACACAGGTAGCTAAGGAGTGTATGGAAGTTAGTTTTTGATCTACAATGTTCTTTTAAAAAAAGGCTTACAGAAACACTTTGTTTTATTAGATATTGTTCAGTTTATTCCTAGGCAGGTGAAAAAGTAAAAAAAGAAAAATCCTTAGTAGGTTTGTTTTCTCTGTACCTGACTATTTTATAATAATTATTTTCTGTAAAAACTAGAAGTGGACCTGCCCAGCTGGAACTCACTGTAAAGACAAAATGTCCTCTAATCCTGCATAAGCCTCTTGGTGGGTTTATTTCCACTCTCCTGAGGAGCCATTGTGCTTTCCTCCAGCATAAAGCTCCTTATGAAGTCAAAATGAACGAAAGCTTCTCAGACACGTTTTAAAGCCTCTAAATCTGCAGCAAGGCCATTTTTGTGTTGGAATTGTTGCAGTAATGCGGCCGGGACATTAAATGTTGTGGAAATGAGCTGCAGAGAAGCAAGGAATATAAAAATGAGATATAACTGATCATAGAGGACTGTGTGTCAGGTGTCGATCTGCATGCAGCCGCAGTGTGGAACAGGGAGGATGGTGATGGTGTGTATTACCAGACACTGAGGCCTTCTGCTGCTCCTCGCTGTTACATCACTTTACCCCCTGCTGCTGATGTCAAACTCATTATTTCTGCTCTGCAGCATTTCCATTAAACAGAGTGGTGGACAAACTACTCAGTACTAGAGTGAAAGTATTGACACTCATGATCAAATCTTTCTCAACTACAAGTAAAAGTTCAGTATATTTACTCCAAAATTGACTCATGTTAAAGTGTTGAAGTACTTACTTTTGAAAGTACTAAAGTAATCAAAAATACAAATTATATTTACTGATATCAGCACTTGCTGATGTAATCTGATGATGTATTAACATGTAGAACTACTCTGCTACAAAATGTCTACACCACCTGTAAAACCTTCAGCATAAAAATGCAATAAAAAATATCTATTTTCATTATAATTATTACCATTATTATTATTTAAAACAGTAACATTGGTGACTCTAAGTAAATCCATACTTACCACTTTTGCCCAAAGTGCTCCCTCTCTCTCTGTGAGAGGATCCTGTATTTGAAACTGTCAAGTTAAAGTCTATAACCAGCTTCAGTAAGTTAAAACGACACAAACAAAAACAATGCATCCATACGTAATGTTTGTTTATATTGTCATGTTTTTTTATTTCTGGCTTTTATATGTTTGATTGTGCATATGTTGTCAATATCATTATTCATTATTTTACATTATTATTGCTATTTTACTTTTAGAAAATCCAGACTACGGACAAGGGCTGCAAATTAGCTCCTGCTATTAGCACCAGTCACGGGACCAGGCCTGCCACTGTAACACATTTTGCTGGATGATAAATCGTCCCAGAAGTTATTAGGATAAACGATAATATTGTTGTTTTGAGACCATTTTCAAGTAATGTAATGGTAACGACCTAATAATGCAGGAACACATTCTGAGAGATCAATAAACTTTAAATTCTATTGTACATTTAACGCTGGAACTGGATGACATTTTAAATATGCAAAAAATAAAAAATAAACAAAACAACAGAAATAACAAATAAAATGAATTATAAATCTCTATAAACAAAATTGTTCTTCAAACAAAAAGGGCAAGTTGAGGCCAAAGCACCTGAAGGCTTTTTTCATCCAGTTTTTCATAACTGGATGTTGCAATTAGTGCAATCTATGCAAGAGAGAAAACAACAATAAGTCATGCAAATGGAAATTATTGATGTGGTTTTAATTTATCATGAGATGAATTGATTTATTGCGACAGGCCATGGGACTGCTGCTTTCTTCAGTTTGTGTATTTTATTTTGTGTCTGTCCTTATCAATTAAAGCTAATAAATAAGATGGATAAACATGGCCGCCTGTTCTCTGTCGCCATCAGACCAGCAGGGCAGCTGCTCAGACGAGGACGACGGCTCTGGGAACCGCTGCACCATTGGCTCAGAGATCTACCTGGACGTCAGCTACCTGCATTACCTCTACGACGCCCGCCTCAGCATCAGCGGCTGCATCCGGGCCTGTCGGGTGTGGTCGGCGCCGTACGACGGCGAGAACCCTCCTCCGGAACGGTACCAGGCGGGCGTCCTGGAGGAGCCGGCGCCGGATGGCCGGCAGGCTCAAAGGAGAGTCCCGCCCCCACCGGCGCCACCGCCTCTGCTGCTGCCGCCGCCGCCTCGCCCCCGACCCACCAAAGAGCTGGCCTCCTTCGTCCAGCTGGAGCTGGAGTGGGACGACAGCTTTGACGCGTGTCCAGTACAGGAGGCTGAGGCCACCGCGGACCCCAAGCCTTCCTCTGAGCCGCTCCCCAAGCACATCCAGGAGATGAGGCGGTCGGCCATCATGCTGGTGAAAGGCTCGTACTCCGAGGAGAGCGACTTCCAGGACGACGTCATGGTGTACGACCTGGTCGCCAAGAAAGACGCCTCAGAGACGGAGCGGGCGTCACCGTTGGACGAGGCCCCGCCGGCCTCACCGAAGAACGGGCTCAGTAGAACCCTGACGGCCGATAACGCAAAGAACAGCTTAAAGGCCAAGGTCAAAGGTCAGACTGACTGCAACAGGAACTTGCAGAAGACGACTAACACCAGTGAGGATCTTCTAGCTCAGTATGAGGAGCTGATCCGCTCTCTGGTCAGCGAGGCAGGGGGCAAACCGGCGAGGGCTGATGGAGAGGTGAGGAAGACTGCAGCCACAGAGGAAGAGGAGGACGAGGAAGAGGAAGAAATGGACTTCACTTCCTTTACAGCTGAGACTCCAGAGTCAGAGAAGCCACAGTCTCCGGTTGGGGCCGTCCAGAGGTTCAGGAGTGGAAGCTCCAGAGGAAACTACGCTTTACCTTTCACAGGTCAGTTCAGACTCACTGCAAAAACACTAAAACTTGTGCAGCTTTGAAAAACTAAAACATGGAAACAGTCAGAAGCTGGCTTTGTATTACAAATGTCTGCAAAACATTTCGCTGTTGTCTAGAAAACACAGTTTAGCAATTGCTATGTTTTTGTACTTTTTCGTTTTTTCGAATTTTATTGAACGTTATAAATTGCAAATAAAATGACAGTAATACAATAAATGATAAACATTCAAATGAGTGGGCAGAAGTATAAACATATAAAAATTTCACAGCTTCTCCAGCAACATCACAATTATGATTTCTTCCTATTTATAAGTAATGTATCGATATACCTTCATTCTACTTTCAGATTCTTTAGGAATGTAAATGATGTGTTTACAATATTCTGATAGGTAAGAATATTATTTAATAGTAGCTCTAATAACATTAACAACAGTAATGATGATAATGATGCTAACAACAACACGATAATAATAATATAATACGTCATGACAGATTCTTGTTTTTACTGTAGACCTTTTTCTCATAGAAGATTTTGAATTGTTTAATATTTTTATGTGGCTGTACTTCCAGTCAAACTGTCCCATATTTTCGCAGCGCAGACCAGAACGAAGAAGCTTCTTCTAGTGGTTCTGATTTTGCAAGCTTTTATTTTGCATTTCCCTCTGAGATTATAAAGTCTTTCTTCCTCTGAAAGCAACTTTTGAATATTTTCTGTTAAATAAGGCAGACAATCAAAATCACACGTAAATAAGTTTGGTCACGTCACTAAACACGTGCAGCGCCGTTTTTATCCTGTTACTTCCTGTCGCCTTCTTCTTCGTGGATTGCACCAATTGCAACATTCGGTTGTATATCATGTGACTCAAAAAAAAGAAAAAGTGGTTCCATTGTAGGTTTGGGAAATGAACCAGTTTTGATATGGCCAAGAAAAAACCCCACCTCATCAATATTGAAGAACAAGATTTTACTTTTTTTTTTTTTTAATTGCCGTGTTCCATTAAGCAAATATATTTTCAAACTGTCAAACTGAACCGTGGTCGATGGAAACGCAGCTAATGCTCCTCCTGCAGGTCCCTTCATCAGCGTGCTGCTGTCCCGCCTGGAGAACATGCTGTCCAACAGCCTCCATGTCAACCTGCTGCTGACGGGGATCCTGGCCCAGCTGGCTGCTTACCCCCAGCCGCTGCTCCGCTCCTTCCTGCTCAACACCAACCTGGTGTTCCAGCCCACCGTCCGCTCGCTCTACCAGGTAACTCACCCCCACACGCACTACACACACACACACACGCCCACCCCCACACGCACACACACACAAAATGCTGCTTTGTCACCGCACTGCAAAAACACCAAATCTTACCAAGTAATTTTGCACAGTGGCGCAGTTGGTAGAGCTGTTGCCTTGCCGCAAGAAGGTCCTGGGTTCGATTCCTGGCCCGGGGTCTTTCTGCATGGAGTTTGCATGTTCTCTCTGTGCATGCTGGGTTCTCTCTGGGTACTCCGTCTTCCTCCCACAGTCCAAAAACATGACTGTCAGGTTAATTGGTCTCTCTAAATTCTCCCTAGATGTGTGTGTGCATGTGTGTATGCGTGTTCGTCCTGTCTGTCTCTGTGTTGCCCTGCGACAGACTGGTGACCTGTCCAGGTGACCCCGCCTCTCATTCGAAACGTGGCAGGAGAGGCACCAGCACCCCTCCCGACAAGGGTATAAAGAAGATGGATAGAACTAGTACTTTTATTGTACAATTATCAACTTTAAGCGAGCTCCATTATTTTGCTGAAAAGTTACTTGCAAGTTAGTTTTGTCTTATTTCAAGTTTACTAAAATATTTGCACTAAAAAGTAGACCAACTAGAATCTAGAAGGTTTTTGTATTTTTACCATCTGATCATGTGGAAGTGAAGATTCTTAGTAAAATGATTTTTCCTCAGGTGTTGGCCACTGTGAAGAACCAGATAGAAGAGCTGGCCGCCTGCAGGAAGGACTTCTCAGAGCTGATCACTGTGGCCCAGCACTGGCTGCTGGCCAGGGAGGCCTCCTGCATCACCACAGGTAAACTCACACCTCAGCTTGGACTGACTTCTGCCTCAAGAACTGAGTCATCTAGTCCTGCTTGTTTTTTTTGTTATGTACATTTTTCATTGTCAAAACAGCAAAAATATGGGTAACACATTGCGACAAGCTGAAGAAAAAGTGCAGTTGAAGTATTATTTCAGCTCTCCGAGACAGAATGAATATGTCCTGGTACTGAGGGAGTGTGGCTCTCCACCCAGGGTGCCCTTCTGATGGGGACCACATGGCAAAAACACAAAATCTAGACCAAAAAACTATTTTTGGTCTAGATTCTTGCGCAAATATCTTAGTACACCAGAAATAAGACAAAACTAACTTACTAGTAACTTTTCAGTAAGATATGAGCTCATTTTAAATTAATAATTCCTTAATATTTACGAAAAAGAACTAGTTCTACCAGTGAAATAATTATAAATTATAAATGAAATAATCTCCCAATGGATTGAAATTTCATCCATATTGAGGAATTATTGACTAAATAAGCTGCTATTTCTTGCTGGAATGTTACTTGCACATTAGTTTTGTCTTTTTTCAAGCACACTGAGATATTTGCACCAGAAAAATAGGTCAGAAATACTTGATCATATTTCATGTTTTTACAGTGCACACATTCAGGTATGAAAGTTCCTTCTAAAGTCACTCATGTTCATCACTGATCACAGCCTAATGCAGCTAACAGTTACAAATCAGACAGAAAAGACTGCAATAACAGAAACATGAATAATCACGCTGATATAAAGAAACTGTGCCACAGCAGCAGCAGCAGCAGTATGAGGTGACGCCTCATTTACAGGCCTGAACAGATCCGACATGATTATTTTCTTCAGGCCGTGTATCTGCAGGTTCCTCCTCCTCCTCCAGGCCTCGTCTTTCTGAGCTTCAGCCCGACGTTTGAACTGGCTCTTCTGTAGCTTCACCGCTGAAAACACTCTGAGCAATATCAGCGGGGTGTTTGTAGAAAGATGAGCAATGGAATAAGTGCATGTCTTAGTTTACTTGGGAGTTGTCTGATTGTAGGATTTTTCCAATCGTTTAAAAAATGGAGAAGTCCCTTCATTTTCTCTCCGGTGAAACGTTCCCCTGTTTGTTTCGGGTTCTCGCAGGTAAAACCAGCAGCAGAAGGTCCAGCCAGTACGAAGGAGGAAGGATCCTGAGGAACTCCCCGCCTCCCAAACCCAAAGCCATCTCTCTGGATCAGACGGAGGTCTTCGCTACGGTCCTCTTCTCTGAGTTCCTCAAAGAACTGGCAGCCATCGCTCAGGAGCACTCCATCCTGTCTCACGTTCCCATGGAGGAATAGGGAGCCACGTCAGTGCCTTTTCAGGTTCTGTTTAATTAATCAAAGGGTTCCCCCCCACATCCCCTGCTTTTTTTTATGGAAAGATTTTGAAGATATTTATTTTTTCAAACGAATCACCTTTGATTGACTTCCATCCTCCTGCCTGTGCGAAGCCTGGAGACAAGCTGCAGCTCCTCCCACCAAAGACTTTTATATTTTTCCAAACGTTTTCTGAAGCGTCTGAATGTTTCCTGCAACCAGCCGCAGCGGCGACACGCTGCTCTCTGTGCTTTCCTTTCTGTCTCAGAAGTTGCCTTTAAGCGTCAGGATGCACTGCAAAAACACCAAATCTCACCAAGTGATTTTGAATTTCTGGTGCAAATATCTCAGTGCACCTGAAGTAAGACAAAACTAATTTACAAGTAACTTTACAGCGAGAAACTGGAGCTTGATTGAATCAGTACTTCCTTTATATTTATGTTTTTATAGCAATACATGTTTGTCATGTTATAAGTGAAATAATTTCCAAATTGAACTAGCACTTTTTCATTAATATTAAGAAATTATAGATGTAAAATAAACCCCTATATTTTGCTGAGAAGTTACTTGTAAGTTTGGATCCTCTTATTTCAAATGTAATAAGATATTTGCACTAAAAACGAGACCAAAAATACTTGGTAATTTTTTGTGTTTTTGCGGGGTAATATTCAATGTCGACTCATTATTATGCTTTTTGTAGATACTGAGACTTTTAAAGAAGCACTTCCTGCTAGTGAAGGTGCATTAGCAGTCTTCAGGTTCAGATGTTTCGGTGCTAAATCGCCGCGGCGCCTCAGGCACCTCGTTCCGTTTCTGACCCACTCTGGGCTCTGCACATTTTCTATTGTTCCCTGCATGATTACTGGCACCTCTTGTAAAAAAAAAAAAAAATATCAAAAAAAAAAAAAATTGAAATAAATGCATCTGTGATTGCAGGAGCAGAATCAAATAGTAAAAATAAAAAGTTCCAACCTTTACTTTACATATATTTATTCAGGAAGGATATATTTTTTTTTTTCAAGAAGGGTTGTATTTACCAAAATCCCCAACGGTTCTTGTTAAATATGTGTAGCTAAACATTTCGTATAAATTTATAGATTTACCTCGTATGTGTTGAGTTCATTAGCATGTGTGGATATTTATAGTTAGTCACGTTTGACGTCTTTGTCTCTTGTCTGGCTGGTGTGAAACATGTGACCCACACTGCAAAACACAAAATCATACCAAGTATTTTGGTCTAATTTCCAGGTCAAATATTGTAGTACATTTGAAATATGACAAAACTAACTTGTAAGTACATTTTCAGCAAGAAATATGAGCTTGTTTTATGTCAATAAGTCCTAAATATTGATGGGGAAAAAAGCTGATTATTTCTCCTATAACATGGGGAAACTAATGCTTTTTCATCATTATTACAGAATTTCTAATTCTTATGAATTTTGCTAAAAAGTTACTTTTGTCTTATTCCAAGTTTGCTAAAATATTTGGACCAGAAACTAGACCACAAATACTTGCTAAGTTTTATTTTTTTGCAGTGCAGAGATCCATTTTGCTCAGCCACTATTCACAATGTGAAAAACAAGAAAACACACCGGTCTTCGTCCATACTTAGCTGACCAAGTGGTCAAATTATTTCACTTATGGGAAAAATGTCTTGTTATAAATTATCTGACAATTCTTAACTTTAAACAATCTCCTAAATGTTGCTGAACACTTCCATATAAGTTAGTTTTGTCTCATTTAAAATGCTCTAAGATATTTGCACTAGAAAGTAGACTAAATTAATAGACCAAAATTATTTGGTGCGATTTTGTTTTTGTAGTGAAGGCACTCAACATGAGAGAATCTTCCTCTGTGCAGACAGAGCGTTTGCATACTGTGGCCAGGATTAATCACTGTACATGTTGTATCAGTCCCAGCAGATCCCATTACAGATATATTACCGTATCAGACCCGTAGTAAGCATGCTGGAACTTTAGACCTGCTTGTTTTCATACACCGTAACAACACAAGGCAGATGTGCAATAATGTGGAAGTGATGGAGGGATCTTTGGTCACCACGTCTCCTCAACGTTTTCTCATCATCATTTGTTTAAGACTTCTGCGCTCTTTCAGCTTTACAGGGTGCCAAAAGACGCCGTCTTTATCTCTACATGTGTACAGAAGAGCAGAGCCAGGTTCACCACTGCTGTATGTAACGTGCCTTTCACCTTTAGCTGTTTTATGATGTACAAATCATAAGGAAAATGTTCTGAAAAAAAAAAAACTCTATGCAAATGACATGTATTGGGGATATTAGTCGTTAGATCACTGTGGGTAGGGGTATTTAAAATGTTCGTTGAGTGTTTTTCATTTTTGTCACTTTCTTTCTCTTGCTTGTGAAAAGGCATTTTAAAGCTGATAAAAGCATAAAATCACTTTATGGAGGGTTGATGCTCATATCTGTCCAGTGTAATCTTATGGCACAATAATGATGACCTGGGCATGAAAATGAAATAAAAGTCTTTTATAGACCTGGTCTGTTGGTAATTTTATTTATGTAGCACATTTTTAGCAACAATGCAGTTCAAAGTGCTCTACATGTATTAGAAAGAAATACAAATAAAACAACAAACCAAAATAAAGAGAAAAGGGTAAAAGTATAAAACTACATATTGTTTCCCCGTGTTTAATAAGAATAAACACTCCATATGAACTATAGGGGATTATCTGGATTCTTGTTCTGATAAAATTAGATGTTGGTTCTCCATGTTTGATTCTATTAGTAAGTATAAAACTAAACCTTGGTTCTAGTTGTTCTGGGTTGAGTTCTAGATTTGTACAAAAAGGTAAATGTTGGTTCTGTATGTTTGATTCTTGTTCTGGGTTGTTGAGTAGATAGTACTTTCTAAGTTTGTTCTAGATTTTAACAGGAGTTTCTCTATTCGTGTCTCCATTTTGACACTTCAAGCTGTTTAAGCTTAAAGTATTTTTGTCTTTTTCAAAGCAGTGAACAAAGTCATCTGAAGAAAGTTGAAAAGATATACGATCACAACCTGCTAGTGACGCTGCTGATGAAGACGGGAGTCTGCTGTGGAAACATGGCGTCTTCAGACTCAAAATAGTTTTGAATGACAAAATGAACATGCAGACCGGACCGTATACAGACACAATAAACGTCATCAGAACAAAGTTCCAAAGACGTCTTGATAAAATATCAGTCCTTCGTTTTTAACTCCCCCTCAGTCGTAAGAGACGGGGCTCGTTGGACACCGCAAGCTTTTCAGCCTGTGGGTCTGTCAGGGTCGCAAGTGTTTTTACAAGAATTTTTTTTGTGGTTCTGTGAGCTAACTGACTGACTGACTGACTGAACACCCCCTTGGCTTCTCTTCTCGTCTTACCTGCCACGCTCCTCCTGAGCTTTGTGCTAAGATTGCCGGAGGGTTTTAAGATAAACGCCTACTGTTGATATTTTTCTAGGTTTTAGTCTTTAACAGTTACATCTTGAGATGCTGAACTGCTTGAAAATAAACCAAAAGTTGATCATTTGGGGGAAATATTGGTTCGAGAAGAACCCTGTGGAGAAGGAGTTTCATAATTTGACTCATGAAGGTTAAATTATTCAAACCTCATCAATATATCATATGATTAGCTTTATTCCTGGTTGTAATTTCAAGTGTGTGTTTTAGATGTTAGATAAAACCATCCGGTTAGCATTTTTTTTATTACAGGTTTCAGATTGGGGAATTATTGTACAACCTGGCAAAGACAACTGTATAACGTCCTGATTCGCACTGCTGCATGAATCTGATGTTAAAATTTGCTCGATGAACTGAAAGCATTTAATTGTGACAGAAAAGCAAAAACAGAAGAAGTCTGGTCGAGGGGGCATATAGTTTTCACAGCACTGTATTTATTAAAAACTAAATCCTGTGATATCTGCAGCACCTTTTATTTCTCTGCTCTTCTCTCAGAAGCAGCCGACAGACTCCAGCTGCCCTCGGCGGCCGACTGTTTACATTAAATATAAATCATCCAGAGGAACCACTGAGAGCTTCATGTCAGAGAAAATGAATATTTAACAAGATTTGTGCAAGTGTTTGGCAAATCTATGACATGTTTCAACCACAGGAGGGCGCTCTGTGCTCAGGCTGCTGCAGAATGGGCTGAACCGTCTTCTTCAGCCTCAGTAAACTAGGAGTTGAGATAAAAGATTCTGATCTGACTGAACTCTGTAAGAACAAAAACTAGTTTCTATTTAAATCCAAAACACCAGATAGAAATATAACATATAGAAATATTATTTATTTATTAACATCCACATCCTGTTCATACAGTAACAATACTGTTACTGTACAATGAAGCTTTAGCATTTTACCCAGCGGGAAATGAGTTTTACTGTCTAACTGCGAGCTGAATTCAGGGCGTCTGATTGGCTCACAGTCAGTGACAAAGACGATGATGTCATGAAGTCTTCTCTTGGAGGATTTCCCTGACCAGAACCGGGTCGGCTCTGCCTTTGGTCTCTTTCTGAACCAGACCCATCAGCTTATTCAGAACTTTCTGGTTTCCGCTCCTGACGGCTTGAACCTGCGAACACAAAAGCGACCTCTGATGTCACACAGCTCAGCAACGAAACGATCAAACAGTTCACTCAGCCAAAAAGTGAACCTTCAGTTTTGTGTAAAAACTTTTCACAGAGACAGAGAGCAGGCTGACACTTTATTAGGTACGCCTGTTGTCAGACAAGCAGTAACTCAAAGCACTTAGAGCAGGCAGACGACTCCCTGGAGTTTTAAAGGGGCAGTATAATTTGTTTTCCAACCACATAGAATCATTTTATAGCATAATGACATAGCAACTATGTTACCTTCAGTTGTTTGAAAAATACTGTGTATATATCAAATATGTCTTAAAATAGAATTGGTAATTTAGTGCCTTGAAATTGGGCCTCTGTCTCTTTAAGAAGCTCCTGCTCTTTCTGAAACTCCACCATCACAACATGGCTCCTCTATTAACCCTTTAGCAACGTTTTTACCAGCGTTGCTCTGAGAAGTAGCTCAGCAGGTGTTTGCTAATTGCTGCTGGTTAGTCTGAAGGAGCTGAGTGGAGGAGCCTTCCCTCTGCCTACATCCCCCAGAATGCCTTGCGGTTCTGGATCAGATTTCAGTAAAAATATTAAACTATCAAACGTATTATCTACTGATATCGATCACTTGTCCATCGCGTTATATCTGATTGATTTATTGTCTAGCCCTATTGGACAAACTGAGTTCTGGGTTTGAGAAGCATCAAAATGAACGTTAAAAAAATACTGATAATAAAATCCTCATGTCTACTGACTCTATATGACATGAGAGATGCAGAGACGCGAGCGCACGCTGACCTCGTCTGGGTGTGAGTCTACGACCTTCTGGCAGATTCGGTGAAGGTCGGCGGCGTCGCTAACGAGCCCCAAGTCCCGCTCCTGGATGATCTGTGGAGCCGCCTTGCCTGGCGACCTCCACATCTCTTGGAACACCTGGAGAGGAAAGGGAGCAGCAGGGGGCGCCGGCAGGTGAGAATGAGAAAACACATAGGAAGAAACCAGCAGGAGGCAGAGGGGATGGGGGCCGCAGCACACTGACCTGCTTGGCAGCAGAGGAGGAGATGCATCCTGCTTCCTGCAGCTCCAGCAGCTCAGCCAGGGCGGCAGGAAGGACTGGGCTGGACAACACAGAGTCTGAGTTAATTATACTGGAAGAGATGGATGAGGATTCATGACAGATATAGATAGAGATAGCAAAGGAGAGAGGCGGTGATCGATGGACTGAAGGGAGAAGAAAAAAAGGTGATGAAGTTCTGGGATTTTTCTGAAACAGTCCACTATGTCTTACATTTATTTATTTATTTTTTTTTACCTTTATTAAGTTGAAAGTTGGGGTAAAGAGCTTTGGATTACAAGTTATTATCCCAGCAAAAATGAACAGAGATCACTGGAAGACTTCAACTATTAACGATTAAATCTAGAAGACAGACTCAAAAAAAGCCCCTTTGTTAAAAGAACAACACTTTGAGAGCAGTAATGAAACCAAAACTGTTAAAAAAATATAAACATTTTGCATTTAAGATAAAAAAAAAACAACAACAACGTTATCTGTAAATCTATCCTACCCAGAACTCCTGTAGTGGCAGGTTTAGCTTCAGATTCTGTAAATAAACCTTTTATTAATCATCTTTTTTATTCAAAGAAACAATCACCGTATCAGTCCTCCTCTCTATTAATGCTACATGTTTCTTACATGTTGATGTTAGAAGGATTTATTAGCTGGTATCATTTCAAACAGCCAGTGGCATCAAAAGCTGAAGCGTAATTATAAAAGTCTGAAACCATGGCAACTATTTTCCACCTAAACCAACCACAAAGGCTTTTAATTTGAAGTTTAGATGCAACACGGGTAGAATCGGCTCATTCCAGCCGGGAACTCGTCCTCAGGAAGAAGCTTTTCTCCCTGTCAGACAGTCACGGTGACTTCCTCAGAGCCAGACACAAATAATTAGAAAACACAAAATGATCCCATTTATTCCTCCGAGAAAGTCATTTGGCTCCGCTCTGGGATTTATCTGCCTCCTTCACTTTCAATCATGGCATTTTGAGAAGCGAAAAGGCCTGAAATGAAGAGTTTCTATCAGCTGCAGTGAAGAGGCGGAGCATCGTTGAAGAACGGCTCACAGCGGCTGGGCCCAGATCTCTGACAGAACTGCTGGCGATGGACCGATCCACTTTCTTCACTACCGATACCGATATCGATATCTGAGGTTTAGTATCGGCCAATATTGATCCGATACAGAAAAGCAGAGCTGAGTTAACTAAAAACGTTTCTTATGTTATTACACACAGACATAACTGTACTGAAATACTAATTTATTTGCTAATCTGCACCAGTACAGTACACTTAAATACACCAATAGCTTCACTAGCTTGGTCAAACACGTAAAAACAATTTGAACTTATTCAGTCAGTACAATGCCAGCGGCTTGCAAAAGTATTCACCCCCCTCCTGAGTCGATACTTTGTGGAAGAACCTGTTGTTGCGATTACAACGCTCATCAGGCAACTGGTTGCACTCGGACCGCACTTTTCAGTTTTTCGTTTGTAATAAATGTTTAGAATCATGTATAACTTTCTTTTTTTTTTAATAGCTTTACTTATACTGTTATTTTTAGAGTACAATCAAGAAAAAAGGCCGTATAATACTCAGAAACTATATGAAACGGAAAAAACGAAATAACCAAAAACAAACAAACTGCACACTGGGGGGGGAGACTCTTAAATAAATAACACATAACACGAGGGAACCCTTTATATCCAAAATCAGTCCTGCAACATTGATGTGACCTTTGTCCATTTTTCCCTTTTGTCCTGGCATCGTTCCTCCTGTGCTCTTAGTTTGTGTGTTAAAATCTCCGTCTCAAATAACGAGTTTACAGTCTGAATCCATTCCTTCGTAGCTGGAGGTTCAGATTGGCACCACTTCCTTGTTGGCTGCCTTCAGCAGAATTTTAAACAAATGACAGTCATTTTTAAATACAGCATTTTCCAAAAGACCAACGTATAAAACCGGCAGGTCTTATGTATCGTGTAGCCCAACATTGTCACACAATTGTATCATTTTCATTCCGCTTCACAACTACATACCACTTTGCGTTGGTCTTTCACATTAGATTCCAATTAAATACATTTTTGTTTATGTGTGTAATGTGACAAAATTTCAAGGGGTATGAATACTCTTGCAAGCCATTTTATGTTTTTCTTTTTCTTACTGATGTCGTCTTGCTTTATTTGGTTGAACTGCACATCTGTTTTTATGTGTTCTGGTGATAAACTGACCTGTGGCTCACGCTCAGGTCCTGCTGCTTCAGGAGCCCCAGCAGCTCATTGGTCACCCAGCCAATCACCTTCCTGGGATCCCTGCTGGTCCCCTTCATCACCGCCTCAAAGTACTCCATCAAGCCATCCTCATTCTGCACGGCAGCACCACATCCATCACTGAGCAGGAGCGTTGCCATTTAGTGGCAGAGTGACAGACTGCCGGTGTGAACTCACCACCAGAGTGAAGCTGTGCTCTGGCAGCAGGCCGTACGTCTGCACCAGCCTGTCTCTCCTGACGCTGGGCAGCTCGGGAAGCCCCGCCCTCATGGTCCGCAGCAGCACCGCCTCCCCCGCCTCCACGCCCGCAGGCAGCGACGCCTCGTCCTCAAACACCAGCAGGGGGGGCAGGTTGGGCTCCGGCATGAACCTGCAGGAGGTGGAGGGGAGGTGGAGGAGGAAGGTCTCTCAGGGTTAGAGGGAAGGAGGACGACGTCTGACTGCTTCTTTTATCTGACTTCTGCTGCGATACAAACTGAGTTGTTGTCACATTTCGCCTGCATGCACCAAGAATTAGACCTGACCAGCCTCACAGCTGTTGCACTGCAAAAACACAAAATCTTACCAAGTGTTTTTGCTCTAGTTTCTAGAGTAAATATCTTAGTGCGCTTGAAATAAGACAAAACTGCTCTAGGATTTATCTGCCTCCTTGTAATGTACAAGCAAAAATTAGGAGATAGTTTTAAGTTAATAACTCCTTAATGGGGCAAAATTATGTATTTTCAAGACACATAGTATAATTTTGTAGCACAATTAAGTAACTATGTTAACTTCAGTTGATATAAAAATGCTCTATATATTGTGGATTTTATCCTTCTCCATGCTAAGTTCTTGATGTATGAGGTGGCGTTCCCTAGTGTGTCATATCCTGTAATCTTAGCTTTGAGGGTGTTTTCTAACATGTCATTCCCTTTAGCTTTAGCTTTGCAACTAGCTAAAAGAGATAGAAGGAAAACTCAGAAGTATTTATTCTCAACGATATCAAATACGACTTAAAAGAAATGTTACTTCCTAAGTCTCTGTCTCTTTAAAAAAATCTTGTTCTTTCTAAAACTCCCCCTTCAGAAAGTCATCACAACATGGCTCCTCTATTAACCCTTTAACAATATTTAACCAGCATTTCACTGAGAAGTAGCTCCTATAATGAGCTCAGTAGACTCCAACTCCACCAAGTGTTTGCTAATTGTGGTTGGCTAGTCTGAAGGAGCTCAGTGGCAGATTCACAGGGGAGGGCTGCTCTGAGTGGTGGAAGCTTAAAAGCTTGAAAACTGCAGCTCAGAGGAGGAGCTTCGTCTTCCAAGGCGGGGTTAGGTCCACCAAGGCGTTTTGCATAGCTGAATGGTTGCCATGGAGATTAAAGGATTTCTCAAACATGCAGAAAAGAATCGAGGCAACACTCCAGGTATGTTTTTGTTGAGGGAATGACATTATAACATGATGTAAAGCTCAAAAATGTCAATTTTGCATTATACTGCCAATTTGGGGAATTACTGACCTAAAACCAGCTGAAAAGTTATTTGTAAGTTAGTTTTGTCTTAAGTGTACTAAGATATTTGCATTAGAAATTAGGCCAAAAATCCTGGTGAGATTTTGTGTTTTTGCAGTGTGATGATGAATCCATGTTACTGCTGCTGCAGCTCTGGAGAGAATCTGTTTCAGAGACAACAAATCCAACCTCACCTGTAATCCTGAAGACCTTCTTTGTCCCGCATGGCAACAGTTTCCCTGGAGGGACGGAGACACACAGGGAAGAAATCAGCTCTCTAGGAAATCTTTCATAAAAATATATTAAAAATATTTTAGAGCGAGATTTTCACTGACAGTTTAAACATTTTTTGAAACAAAGAAAATGCTTGCTACAAAACAAAGCGTTTGTCTTCAATAGTCAAATTTGATTTTAATTTCAAAAGGGGCCACAAACTGTGACGTGTACCCCTCCGCTTCGCCGTGTAACCTCAGACATGCAAGGGCTTCTGGGAAGCCGCCAGAGCCTCAGAAGAAGAGCGAGGGCTCAGCTGTGAGGCAGCAGGCTCATTCTGGGAGCGGCGCATAGCTCACAGATAACGCGGGCCGACAGCGCCGTCCAAATGGCTCTATTCATCATCATTACCACCATGGCTCCTCCCGAGCCGAGCCCAGGCCTGATGAACCCGGCAGCCGTCCCGGTGGCTGGGCGCTGCTGCCTACGGCTGAATGCTGGCGCCACTTCTTCATCCACTTACCCTGACTTGGAGTCGTACGCCCGGGTCTCGTTTAGCACCGCCCCTCCTCTCCGCACAACCTCCGTCTGTCTCTGGATCTCGAAGTCTGAACAGAACAACGAGAGTCGTCAAACACCTGCTGTCGCGCCCCGGCGGCCCCGACTTCTGTCACGAGAAACGGTTCAGCTACCAACGCATCAACCGACATGCAGGAAACTTGCTTCAGCAGCTGAACTTTTCCAGCTGCTTTTGGTTCTGTCTGCTGGAAGCGGACAGAACTGCTCGGTTATTTCAGCGAGCAGCTGGGAAAAAGTCAGACGGTCTCACACTAACTGGGTATGAACGTTAGGCAGTCTCACTGACAACATCAACTCTCCATGATGTCCAAAGATTTGATCAGAAAAACATTCTCATCACTGCAATAACCAAAAAGAATTTATTTTCTGGAACATGAGCATAAAAAGAGTTTTTTTTTCCCAAATGGAAAACAAGAATAAACAGATTTGTGTATGAAAATTACTTGTAGCTAATCTGTTAGCTGTTTATGGCAGGGACAGTTAGAGCTCAATGTTTTCTATTTGAATGATTTATCATTTTTCTCTTTTCTCTGTTTTTCCTCTTTCATTCCAAAAATTGGATGACTAAAGTCTTCAGTTTGGTGCTTTGGTCTCAACTGGCCTTTTTTTTTGAAGAACAATTTTGTTTACAGAGAGCTCATAATTCATTTTATTTGTTATTTATGTTGTTTTATTTATTTAGGGTATTTAAAATGTTTTCTAGTTCCAGTGTTAAACGTTCATTAAATTACAGTTTATTGATCTTTGTTTAGCATTATATTATTATCTTTTTTTTAAGGTTTTGTTTGCTCTAGTGGCTTTTATTTGAAAGTAGTTTAACAGGAAAAAGAGTAATCAGAGAGAAGATATGCGGCAAACGTCACCTGGCAGGGAATCGAACCTGCGACCACCGCCACGAGGACTAAGGCCTCAATACGTGGGTCGTGCTTTGCCCCTGCGCCACCACAGCACCCAGCATTATATGATTTGAAAATATTATCGTTTATTGCAATAACTTCTGTGACATGCATTTCCGTGACAGGCCTAGGAATAGTTACATGAAAACAAGCCAGGTGTTAAATATTTCATATTTTAATGACATATTTTAGATGTACTGACTGAGATCCCTGCTAAACCTTCTATAAATCTTGCATAAAAAATAAAGAACATGCTTGTTTTGTATAAGCTAAAGATTTTTGTTTTTCACTAAGAACACTTTTTCAAATTGGTGAAATGAAGGAACTTTGCTTTTCTTTATATGTCAGTTTTATAAAAAAAAAACATGTTTTTATTCATATTTGTTAAAACTATCACTATGTTGTGACAGCATGCTATGAGACAGATAATCTGTAAAACCTCGATCTCCTCCAACTTCTACCTGAGCTACTACTACTGTCTGAAGACATGAACCACTCCTGACCAAAATCAACCAATCAGAGCCAGGAGGAGGGGCTTAGCGCTGTCAGCCAACCTTGTGTACATGCTGCTAAATGTGCCAATGGCAGAAAATAAACTTACCGTTTATCTACCTTCATCTGTGGCAATGCTAACTAGCCTTAGCTTTCACAATAGACTGTGCTGATGGGGAGAGGCTGCATTGTAGCAGAGAGTAAAGGATTGGGGGGTGAGCAGCGTGCACACGGACATGATTGACAGCGCTAAGTCCCTCCTAGCTCTGCTGGTTCAACTTCCAGCTCCTCCTCTGTCCTCACCTATAGCTCTGGCCAGGTATCTGATGCTGTTGATGTTCTTCACCTCCGTCCTGGTGCCCAGCGGCTCGCCTGGCCGGTGCACCGACACGTTGGCGTCAACCCTCAGCTGGCCCTCTGCGCAGACAGCAAAGAAGCACGGCAGCGAGGTTACGCCGGAGATTAAAATGCAAGCAGTGGAGGGGAGACAACAGAGCCAGCGGTTCCATACCTGACATGTTGCCCTGACAGGTACCCAGCGCCTGCAGGATGAGCTGCAGCTCTCTGACAGCTGCAGCGGCCTCCTCTCCACAGCTCATGTCGGGCTCCATCACCACCTCCATCAGACCGACACCTGAGGCAGGAGCAGACAGCTGGGTTTCACATCCACCAGCTATCGACCTCTGACAGAGCTCACTGAGAAACCCCTGATGGATTTATAATACATTTGTAAACAATTAATGGTTCATTAGATTAAAATGAGTTCCATTAGATTAACTAATGTCTGCTTAGGTCTTGTTAGTGTTGTAGTTTGGCCGCCACCCAGCAGATGGCGCCACTGGTCACCCTTAAGCAGCAGAGTCTAAGATGGCGGCGCTGCCCAAGAGCAAAGAGAAACGGTCCAAACAGAGTCCATTGTGGGATATAAAGTGTATTTTATGCGGTTCTGTTTGGAAATATAAACACACGACAAGCTCGTTGAGTTTCACCTTAAGGTGAAGGTTTATTTTGAGGTTCTGTCGTGAGTTAAAGCACTTCATGGAGCCACGTTTTAGCAGTCCTTCCATAGCAACCACAGACGGGACTCTGTATGAACATTTCTGTTCATAGGAGATTAAATGTTTCACATATTTCATTCTTTTCAGCTTTTGCTTTTCTATTTAGCAACCTAAGTGGTTACGGTTTTGCCAGATTTTTGCCTGTTTATTAGATTACATAAACAGACATAAATTTATGTAATCTAGATTTGTTTAGATCCTAGGGGGCGCTGTGGTGCTCCAACCTGCTCTGTTGAGGTCGATGAGCGTCTGACTGTTGACGTCATCGTGCAGACTCTTGCCGCTGTCTTGTTCTAGCTGAATCTGTTTGATGCGCACATTCTTCTTCATCACCTGGTTCCTTTTCCTCCCTCCCAGGAAGCTGTAGGTGAGCACTCCGTCCACCGCCACCGGGCGGCGCTGCTGTGTGATCTGGTACCCAGCCTGGAGCAGAAAAGCTGCCATAAGTCCTGGCGCTGGGTGACATCACAGAGATGTCAAATATGTATACCCACAGTTTCTCTATTGTTGTGAACTTTGACTGAGCCATCGTACTTTCCTGTCCCAGCCTTACATTGCTTTTCTCACAGGATTGCCTTGTCTTTAGATCCCTGAACAAAATTTTTACCAATGTTGCACCGAGAAGTAGCTCGAGTAATGAGCTCAGCAGATGCACAGTGCCACCAGGTGTTTGCTAATTGATGCTGGCTAGTCTGAAGGAGTTGAGTGAGGTTTCTGTGTGAGAAGCTTGGAAACTGCAGCTCAGAGGAGTAGCTGCCTCTCAAAGGCGGAACTAGGTCCACCCAGGCATTTTGCACAGCTGAATGGTTGCCATGGGTGACTTAAGGGTTTATCAAAAACGCATGAAAGAATCAAAGCAACAGATATGTTTTTGATGAGAAAATAACATTATGACATGATGTAAAGCTAAAAAAGCTGATTTTAAATAATACTGCCCCTTTCATATTTTAGGCGTTCCTCTGTTCCTAAGAATTAATTTACCATGTTTCTATGGCAACTGCATCACAAGAACTAAACATTAATCACACTTATGCTAAAGACAGAGAAGGTGGGAGAGAAGATAGAAGGCAGGTTGTTAGTCAGCAGCTTCCTGACTGACGCCATCAATCTCTTCCTGAAACAGCTGAGCGCAGCAGCCGTCCTCCACTTCCTGCAGGCTCTGATCAGAAGCTACATGAAGCAGTCCCTGCTCTGCCCTTCACCATGCTGGTCTCTGTCGATTAAACTGTCTCCAACGGTTACCATGGTAAACTGTGAAGGTGGAGAATGTCCGATCCCATATGAATATCTGTATCGGTTCCGATAATGAACAAAAAATCTAGAACGGGTATCGGATACCCCTAGAATTATTCAGTCTAATTCTAGGTTTTGCTTTTTTTATTTTACATTCATGTTTTTGTCAGATTTCAGTTTCTTATATAATTTTTATTCACTGTTCTAATCCTAATTGCACTGACTGAACAAATCAACGATGTTTTTACATGTTGTTCAAGCTTGTGAAGTTATTGGTGTGAGCTGTACTTGTGCAGAGTTATCAAGTAAATTTGTAATTCAGTACATGTACGTATGTGTTTAAAAAAATAAACATTTTAAGTCAATTCAGCGCTGTTTTCTTTATCGGATCAAGTCAGCCGATTATAAGCCTCTGATATCGGTATTGGAAGTGAAAGAAGTTGATTGGTGCAATCCGTAGCGTGTTGTCCTGCTGAACCAATCAGCTGCTCTTCAAACCAGCCCCATTCCCTGCTGGTGACGTCATAGTTGCCACATTAAGATTTCCTGGATCTGCTCCAACCGCCACCTTAGCGATTTACATGGCCTCACACACTTCTGTGCTTATTCCGCCCACTGAAGCCATACTGGGAACCTCATCTGTGGCCAACATGTCAAAGTCTCAGTGATCCAGACACCCTCAGACACTTTATATCTGAGGGGATCTTGAATCATTTAGAAGACGTGTGTGGTCATTAAATGAAAGCCGCAGCTCGCCTGGCCTCTCCGTTCAGGTAGTTCTGATATGAGCAGCACAAATACAATCATTGCATTTTTGTGGATATTATCAATAATGAGCAATACAGAGTGGAAAATGTCAACTTTCCACCGAGGGCCAATTCTCCCTCAGTTCTGCAGCCTTCAACCTGGGCACTGCAGGAGGACACAGAATGTCTCATCAGCTGCATCGTTATAAGGGGCAGTATTGTGTATCTTCCAGGCATTTAGTGGCATTTTAATAGCATAATCAAGCAACTATGTTACCTTGAGTTGTCATAAAAATGCTTCGTTTATAAAATTTTAAATCATAATTTAATGCCTTGCAATTGGAGCTCTGTCTCTTTAATACACAACATGGCTCCCCTATTAAACGTTTAACACTGTTTTTACCAGCGTTGCACTAAGACATAGCAGCAGATGTGCTATTCCGCCAGGTGTTTGCTAATTACTGCTGGCTAGTCTGAAGGAGCTGAGTAGGTGGGATCACAGGGGAGGGCTGCTCTTTTTTCATCTAATTGTTTTTGTTGAGTTCTGAAACATTGTGAGATTTGTGCGGCCAGGTGGTTTAATTTATGAGTTACTATTCAACTATACAGAACTCTCCTCAGTTGAACTATTTCCTTATATATTTTTGAATTTTAGACCTTGAAAAACACAATGCAAAGCAAGGCACAAACAAAATGACAAAAAAAGGAAGAAATAAATACAGAAGATGTCAAATTGTTGTTTAAATATAGTTTTTTTCTGTTTGTGTTAAAATTGTTTAAAAAAAAAATACAGTCAATTTACTTGACTAATTGTTTTTTTAAATTACTGCATTGCCCCTGCAACTTTGAACAGATCAGTGGGTTTAGATCATGGACGGAATCTCTGGATTACATTTTTTTTAATGGATATTAATACAATCCAAACAGATTCAAATTACTCGAAGACTTGTTTTGCATGAAATGGAAAATAACAAAATATAAAAATATATTTGTGAAATTATTTAAGTCTCTGTTTTATTTTTCCTTTATTTAAATTTTCATTCATTAATATCCATTTGAAATGAAGCTGGACAATTTCTTCTTTGTGTTATTAAAGCATCTCGCAATACGAACAGTCAAAATACAATAAGTTGCAGCTAATTTTGATATGACGGATTTCTCACCATTACAGTCCTCCTCCAGACAGTCTTATTAAAATAGCAGAAGACATCTTTGATTAACAAACGTCCTCCTTATTATCTTTTCCCTGAGCCGTCCGTAATCCTTTTTAGTAGGCTTGGACAGACTTTGCCGATTTAAAATGCTAAACTCTTTAGCACCTCCTGTCTTAGAATTTCTATAAATTTTAGGAAAGGTCTCTGTGGGGGCAACCGTGACATTTAATCTTTTCCTTAAAATGTCACACATAATGCCAGGAAAATTAGCCCCAGGCCTGGGGAGGTTGGGAAAGATCACTGTGCAAGCGGCTCGCTTCGGAAAGAAAAAATGAGGACCAGCAGCAGGAGAACGGTGAGGTTTCTGAGTGGAGAGCCCCAGTTATTCATGTTACCATTAAATAGCTGATTCTAGACTCCACAAACAATTATAAGGAAATAGATTTTTAGAATCTATTTATCAATCAATGTCATGTGAGAGATTGGTTGTATTCAGGAAAAAAAAGTAAAAAAGTTGCAAGTGAAATAATAGAAAAAAATATCTCGTTCCAATGACAGATTATTTTCCTCAAAACTAGTAATTTTCCATCAGTATTAAGGAATTAATGACTTAAAATAAGCTCCTATTTCTTTCTGAAAAGTTACTGGTAAGCATTTATTTCATGTGTACTAAGATATTTTCACTAGAAATAGATAAAAATACTCGGTAAGATTTTGTGTTTTTGTGATTAGGACACCTTTGGGCTTTCCTAATTTATTCCTTAGCATACGTTACCCTTTCTTTCTTATAAGTTTTATGGAATCTTTTTTCTGTTTTAATCATTTATTTTTATTACAATAAATAATTTTCTTGCAGTGTTCTAAATAGTATAAAATCTCCATATTTTCAAATATGTTATAAAAACTCAAAGGTTCTCAGGGTGTCATTTTTTTCAGATTACACAGGAAACTAGAGAAGATGAAAACTAAAGGAAACAAACTGCTAAATAAAAAAGATTCATGTTTGAAACTTAAAGCTCATTTTCTTTCATTTAAAGGTGATCAACTGTGTTTTCTTGAACAGGGATTGGTCTTTGTGCGATATGAAACATGTTAATTACATTTCTTGCACAAAATGATTCTTAGAGACTTTAGTCTGCTCAGTTCTACTTATTTTGAGCTGTTTTAGGGCCTCTGTCACTTTAAATCCAAATCAGCTCCCGCTGGCCACGCCCCTTAACTCAACGTTCACATTCGCATGTGAAAATGGGTGTAAACAGATGCACAATTCTATAACCGTACATCTTTGATAAGCAGAAATAGAGCCTCCTACACAACCAGCAAGAGGTTTCTGAATAGCAAGTCAACAACAAAACATTTGTCTTTTCCAGCAGCCATTATACAGCGCATAAAACCAGCAGAGCAAAGTTGCTGGAGCTCTGCGTGGGTTGCTAGGTAATGGGCTTGGCTTGGCTGGGGTTGCTAGGTAACAGTGCAGTGGGGTTGCAGTGCCTTTCACATGTAACTTTTCAGGTGGTCTTTGAAATGGCTCATTTTCCAGACACCAAAAAAATGTTTTTATTGCTAACAAACGGCTGGGTGTTTTTTTTTAAGTGCTTGGGTTATGTTTAGAAGCAGTTGACACAAAAATGGAAGTATAAAAACACACAAAATGTGAATTTTGCGTAGTAGGTCTCCTTTAACAGTTGAACCCAATATGTAGTCATGCAAACAAATCCAGACAAATGAAGACTTTCTGCTTCCTTTGGTAACACCTTTCTACCTACGAATCATAAATATTTTGCAGAACATGGAGAACACACACTCACAGGAAGGTCGGCATAAAAGTAGTGTTTCCTGTCGAAGACTGACTTCTTGTTTATGGTGCAGTTGAGAGTCAGTCCGGTCATCACTGCTGCTTCAACGCATCGCCTGTTCAGGACCTGGGAACACATGACAACATTAACATTCTTCTAGAACAAGCAGAAGAATTATGAACAGGTTAAGTTTAATATGAATATGCTAAATATGACTCACAGGAAGAGTTCCGGGCAAAGACGCATCAAAGAACGAAACCGAGGAGTTTGGAGGAGCTAAAAACTGAACCGAGGAGCCGGAGAACAGTTTGGTGTTTGAGCTAATCTGCGCGTGGATTTCCAAACCGACCACTCCAACTAGCTGCTGCGGAGCGCTGAGGTACCAAACACAAGAGAGAAGTGGATGACAGAGATGTCCAGGGCAGAAGGAACACAGTGAACATTACAACATTTCTTCATGTCTTCTCCAGTCCACAATCTCCTGCTGTTTGTTTTTCAAAGAGCTGCTTGATATGCAATAAATGTTAGTTAATTATTTAAACAGGCTCTCCATGTATGAGATACATTTGCTGACACTAGTTGTGTGAAGCAGCATAAAGCCCTCCAAGGCTTTATGAAGCTACAAGGCTATTCTAATACCAAAACATCAAGTATTTTCAATAAAACTTCTTAAGATGGAAATATTTTTCTTCCAGCAGCTCAATAGGCTAATCGTTATCTGCTGTTTGCTTGCCATGAAATAAACCTGTCGCAATAAGCAATTAGTTGGTTAATCAATTAATCTATTTCATATTTTTTTTAAGAAATTTTTGTTTATACAGGCTATATAATACATTTTATTGATAGGTCCGATTTTGTATGGTTTTTAATTTCCTTTTTACTTATGGTTTTTGGTTGATGCATTTTTTATGTTTATTTTTGTTCTTTACTAAATAAAAGTTTATTAGTCTTTGAGGTGACAAACTTGTATCATTATGTCATTACCACGTTAGAAGAGAATGATCAATTTAAGTTAATCACAAAACTTTCTGGGCCAATTTATCATCCAGCAAAATTGTTTATCATGACAGAGCTACTATGAACCCAATATAGTAAGAACTTAACACTTTTCATTATTTATTTATGGCAGGTCATAATTTACTTATTTATTTGTTGTTGTTTTTTTTTGCACCAGTATTTTGTATTACAGCATGCTGCATGCACCGGGGTTCTTTCAAAGGTTTTTGAGATGGTAATGGTTCAAGTCAGGAGAATTTCTAAATGTTAGCTTGACTGTGAAAATGTTATTTTACTTCAACACACACCTAAGTCCATGCAGCGTCACCATTGTTTACTGTAGATAAGACACTGACCGTTCATAAATACACTGTCAAACCCCGGGAAAAGTGAACATTTAAATGGTTTGTATTTTTGCAGCATTACATTGCATCTTTCACACTCACCATGACATCGAGACAGAACAGATTAGTAAAGAAAAGAGTTCACCTTTTCTCCAGAGGCTGACTGCTGCATTGAAGCTTAGCTGTGCTGATCCGTCTGATAAACAAACAGGAAGATTTTTGATAATAAGGTATTAGTTTGATGTTATGAAGCAGCTCCCTAGCTGCTATACAGGAGGCGGCCATGATGGCCCAGTCGCTTTGAGGCACATGGGAGTTGTAGTACTTTAAAAATGACCTTCAACGTTAAACAGAGCCATGCTGCTGCTTAATACTACAAGCCCCAGCAGCTAAAAGGGGAGCTCTAAACGAGCCGTAGCTTCCGTTCAGTATAGCGTCACTTCCGCTATACCGACTGGCGGGACTTATTCACCAGTTGGAAATATTAGGAACGGGTTGTTTGCAGCCATTATAAGATTATTTTCAGGCACAGAAACGAACCCAAGCTCTTAAAACATGATGGCAAGAAGCGGAAAAGATTCCCGCGGACTGAAAGACGACATGGTCGTGTTCTCAAACGGGTGCCGGGAGGAGGCCATAGCGGGGGACGGAGGAGTCTCGGAGTCCCATTCCAACGGAGCAGCAGCAGCGGTCAGCCCGCAGAAGTTCACCTTCAGCCCGGAGCCCAGCATGGAGAACATCCGCAGGATGCAGGCCGACTTCACGGACGAGCGCGACTGGAATAAGTTCCACCAGCCCCGCAATCTGCTCCTGGCCATGGTCGGGGAGGTGGGCGAGGTGGCGGAGCTCTTCCAGTGGCGGGGCGAGGTGGCGGAGGGTCTGCCCGACTGGACCGAGTCAGAGCGGGAGCAGCTGGCGCACGAGCTGAGCGACGTGCTCATCTACCTGGTGGAGCTGGCCGAGAAGTGCCGCGTGGACCTTCCCCAAGCGGTGCTGCGCAAGATGGCGCTGAACCGACTCAAATATCCCGCTAACAAGGTGCACGGCTCGGCCAAGAAATACACGGAGTACAAGGACTGAGATCTGGGGGGAGTAGGGTAAATAAAACCTAACGTTTTATTTCCAGAGACTCACTGGACACATTCCTGCTATAAGAACCCAGCTCTTCCGGGTCTGATTTTCCCGTTAAGAGACTCAGAGTTACAGGGAAGAAGATGTTTCTCCCTGAAGTCCCAGTTCAGGAGCTTTAAGATTTCAGTTCAAAGGTGAAAGTCTGGATAAAACTGTCCACCATAACACGGAAACATCGAGAGGCATTGGTTCATTTTGTTTTTAACTATATATTTTTGTAAACATTTTTGTCCAACTCAGTCTTTTTTTTTTTTTTGAACTTTAAAATAGTAAAAAATATTTAAAAATCTGAGCTGTGTTCTGTGTTTCTTACGTAACCCTAAACTTGTTGAGTCACTAGGATTTTTATTTTATTCCCTAGTCAGGAGGGTGAATGTGGAGTAAAATGACATTTATAAAAATGTAAGTCCAGTTCTATTCGGCAAAAGTTTCAGACATAGTTGAGGGACATTTTACCATCTTTTTGTAATCTGTTTGAGTCAAATGTCAATTTATGTTTGACAGGATTCTTTCATTTGTAGCTGAATGAAACGGGTTTTATGGATTTAAAATCCATTTTAAATTTATTTAGCTATTTAAACAGAATACTTGTCCATTTGCAACTCTTCATCCTGTCAATGGTTCAATTCTGCAGTTAAGTTTTAGAAAAAGAACAGGACTATTTTTAAACTGAAGCAAATGTAATGCAATTAATATCTTGGAGAAAATATCAGTTTGTTCATTAAGATTTATTTAAAACATCTTTAAGTCTTCAGACATTAAAAGTTGTCAAAATGCGAAGTTACAGTGGGTATAAAAATGTTGATCTAGTACTTCAATTATTGACAGTTTTAAAGACAATTTGACTCGGATCTAGTTTGGAGATCCATTTTTAAAATGACACTACTTCAACAACAAGCCAGTGTGTTCTTCAATGTTCTGCATATGAAGAGTTAATATTAATTTTGAAATTGTAAAGAATTTACAATTTGTAAATAGAAAATAAATTACAGTTTCTACATTTCTGTAAAGTCAAATTGTGCTGATGTAAAAATCTGCTTTATTAGGCAAGTTTTACTCTCAAAAACATTTTAAATACACTAAATATTTGGAAGAGGAATGAAAAAGTCTTGCAAATATATAAATCTATTATTATTACACTTCCACATTTCTTCTAAACAACTTTCTGTTTCAGACAAACCGTTTGGCTTTGCTCACCAGCCTTGGCATTCACAACAGGCTCTGCTAGCTGCAGCATAGCAGAGATCAAGAGGAGGAATACAGAGGTGATTGACATCGCTAAGACCCGCCTCCTGGCTCTGATTGGCTGTTTTTAGTTAGCACTAGGAGAAAGCAGAGGAGCTAAAAAAATTTTTCTGTCTCATACTGTACTGTTGAGACATAGTGACAGTGTCAACAAATATGTAAAAAAATATACTTTTATGAAAGTTTCAGCTGCTTTAACTTTTATCATAGTCGCAGTGAACTGCGTTTTATCTGATCTCTTCTTCAAAGCAGCCGGGGCTCAGTCCAAACTGCCACCATCAATGCTAAAGCAGCAGAGTGAACAGATAGCTGTATTACTGTTGGTCTTAAAACTTTGGTCATAAAAAATTCATATTTTTCAAACTATGCTCAAAGACATTTTTAAGCATGAATTCTTTCTGGGCTTGTGACAGCGGCTTGCACATGCTGTGATTTATGATGTGGTCTTCTGCTTTTAATGCAAACACATTTTTTTCTTTCACTCCATACCATACAGAGTGTGATAAAATTATTTTTGTTATACTTGGAAATGTCTTTCAGATATGTAACCAATAACTTGATTTAGAGGATCTTGTCCAAGAAATAAAATGAAACAATAATGGAACCTCGTCTTTCACGTAAGCAGGATATTTCTGTCAGCAAACTCTTGAAATGCAAAACTCGTTTACAATGGGATTTTTTTTCCCCCTTTAAATTAATTTGATTAGATTTGAGTCTCTAACACTGCCCTCATCTGGAGATCCTGGCAGTCACACGTGAGTCATCATCAGTAATCCGTCAAGGAAAACCGTCACGCATCGCTGAGATGCCGCAGTGTTTGAGCCCAGTCTGACTTCAAAGTAAACAGCTTTTTATTTAAAAAGATGCTTCAGAGCTTTTCACAGCTAGAAAGAGAAATATTTGTGGCAGGAATCCAAGTGCTTGGCTTTCTAAACTTTTCCTTTGCTGATGTAATTTGTGAAGGCATTTCTCACCACGGCAAAGGGAAATCACAGAAAACGTTTCTTGTGATGCCTTCGAAACAAAAGCATATCAAAGACAGAAGAATTCCCATCAAGCCTCAGCAATATTTCTCACATCTTAAACGGCAAAAACTAAGACAACATTTAGAGGTAGTTCTTCCAAAACGCAAGACGCTGTGACCGATCATTTTTCAGCTGCTATTTGATAACGAAGTAGAGTCAAATTCAGGTTTCTTCTATCTATTGTTTTATAATCTGATCAATCATTTCCTCCCTTTTAGGGGCAGTATTATGTATTGTCAAGGCATTTAGTGGCATTTTATAACACATGGTACCTTCAATTGACAAAAAAAAAGATCTATATATGTATATATATATCAAATTCCATTTAAGACACTTTTCAATTTCTAATTTAACGCCTTGAAATTGAGCTTCTGTCTCTTTAAAACCTCCTGCTCCTTCTGAATCTCCACCTTCAGGAAGTCATCACAACTGCAGCTCTGAGGAGGAGCTTCGTCCTCGAAGGCGGGGCTAGCTCCACCCAGGCGTTTTGCACAACTGAATGGTTGCCATGGGAGATTACAGGATTTCTCAAGCATGCATGAAATAATCAAAGCAGCACTCCAGGTATGTTTTTGATGAGATAGTCTAAAGCTCAAAAAAATAGATTTTATATAGTACTGCAAATGATTTTTATCAATCAATCAAATTTTATTTGTGTAGCGCATTTCAGCAGCAGGGCATTTCAAAGTTCTAAACATCATAACAAACATAAAAACACAAAGTCATGCAACATAGAATCAACAATCAAAACATGACATTAAGTCAAGTGCCATCATTAAATTCATAATTGATTATGTTTCATATCCAACTCAGGTGGGTTTTTAATCGAGATTTAAAGGCACTCAGTGTTTCAGCTGTTTTACAGTTTTCTGGAAGTTTGTTCCAGATTTGTGGTGTATAGAAGCTGAGTGCTGCTTCTCCTCGTTTGGTTCTGGTTTTGATGCAGAGCAGACCAGAACCAGTAGAACTGAGGGGTCTGGAAGGTTGGTAGAACAACAGCAGCCTACTGACACCCTACTCCCAGATTTCGGGCCTGATCTCGGGTTTTAGTTGTAAACATTGACTCTAGATCGCTCCTCTTTAGGTCCAAAAATAATAACTTTAGTTTTAAGTTGAGTGCAAATTAAAACTTGTCTGATTGCCAAGCATTTGTGAAGTCCCATATTTGTAAAACATGTAAAAACTAGACACACACGTTTTGTTAGTAACTAAGAAGACATGTATTTTTACAGAAACTAGAGAAAATAAAAGTCTAAAGGTTTTAAAATGACCTTCCTGTCTTAGCTTTTGCTGATAAATTTAAACAATATTTATAATACAAAATTTAATGTCCTCTCATGCAAAATAAAATAAAATAAAGAGTGTACATTCGGTAATGTACGCTTAGTGTACATTAAATATGTACACTAAATAATGTATATATTTAAATGATGTACATATTTAATGAGTTCATACTTAATACTGTACACTCTATTTATTTTTACCAATTAAGAGGAAACAGTTGTGAATCCAGACAAGCAGAGCAAGCAAACAGGAGGCAGACTGGGAGACGAGTAGTGGTGACTGTATTTCTGAAAGTCAGATCTGATCAATAGAATTTGTTCAATTCCCCCAAAAAATGTAAGCAAAATCGCAAATGGCTTCAGAACCTCTTTCGCTTCCATTCCCTGAAAGAACGCAGCGTACTTCTGTTAGTTTGAAGTCCAGGCTCGTGTTTCACTGTGGATGATTTTGCTGATTTAATGAAATCTATTTGCTGAAAGAGAGTTAAGACAGCTTTGGTCCCGTCGCATTTTCATGTTTTGAGAAAGAAAGACGGCTTGATGCTGCGACTCCAAGGGCATAATTAAATTGAGGTTTCTTAGATTTTACTTCTGCTTGATAATGTTCAGAGAACATGATACAATCAGGCCTGCGGTTGCTTGATTTGACTTCCAAAAGCATGCTCTGTTGAGTTTCTCGACCTCAAGCCGATTAGCTTTCAAAGAGACACTTTCACTTCAAGTGTGCGCATTTATTGTTTGCGTGGGAAAGCTCTGGTTTCCTTTTTTCTCTTCCTGCTGTCACTATCTGCATCTGGCGGTGGGAGCTGTCAGGTCTCAAACAAAAAGGTTATCCAGCTGCAGCTGTTCACATCACATCCAACATGTACACATCCACAGGAACACGAGGGAGCTCTTCATGCTAATGGACAGAAATGATGCCAGAAACAATCACACATCCTCAATTCACCAAATGGATGGGAGGCATTAGGGGCTTTTTTGTGAACTATCTTTTGTTTTTATGCGTCACTTGAAAGTAAGATGTTACAGCAGTAGCTCAGCTAACCATTTCAGTTTGTGCTCATGCATAAAATATGGCTCAGCTGTTGTCTGAGCCATTTACCAAATCGTATGTGTCCCATAATTAGCATTCAGCAAAAGCTGTGATGGGGAGAATGACACACGTTTTGTGCAGCATAATTCAAATGTTACTGTTGGAGTAACATTTACTCGTCTCCCAGTCTGCCTCCTGTTTGCTTGCTCTGCTTGTCTGGATTCACAACTGTTTCCTCTTAATTGGTAAAAATAAATAGAGTGTACATTATTAAGTATGAACTCATAAAAAAACTAAACAAAAAAGCCTTCAGTTAAGCCTACTGACACCTGTGTGAAGAACCTATGCTTCAAAAAATCTTTTTGGTATTTGGTTAATTGTACTGACAGTTTACCAAAGAATATGGATTTTAAAAAAATGACAACACAGTGGAAAAATATACCTGAGAAACTGCATAAAGACACAGAAATGATTTGATTTGTTTCACATTCCAGACATCTGCAGTAGGGATGGCCACTCTGTCAGCATTAACATCATCACCATTTCTTAAAGGGACAGTGTTATTTAAACGTGACTGTTTTGAGCCTTACATCTTATTACAGTGTTATTATCCCATCATCAAAAACATATCTGCGTTGTCGCGGTCATAAGTAATAAGAATCTGCCATCGGAACGATTCTTCTAAACCCTCTAATCTCCCGTGGCAACCATTCAGCTAAAGGCAGAGTCAGAAAGTGTTCAAGCTTCTTAAAGACACAGAGGCTCAATTTTAAGACGTTAAATTAAAGTAATCTTTGATATATATATACAGCATTTTTATAACAACTGAAGGTAACATAGTAACTACATTGTGCTATAAAATGACACTAAGTGCCTGGAAATATATCTAATTATTTTTTAAGGGGGGTATTTACGCATGTGACAGTGATGAAGAACAGGATATGGGTGCGATGTGGTTGTTTTTTTCACAAAGTTGAAATGGTGGGGGAAGTTTATGTAATATTGGTTAACCATAGCATTGCAGAAGAACTGTGATCGGTGCTTACATGAGGGTGATTGACAGCGCTAAGACCCTCCTCTTGGTTATGATTGGTTGTTGCTGCCTTAGCGGTGTATTTATTCAGATTACATGAAGTCCACAGGGAGAAGGCAGAGAAAACACATCATCTGTCTTATATTAAACTGTCATGACATAGTGAGTTTTAACAAAAATACCAAAAAAACCCCAAAACTTTTCTTTATATAAAAGTTACATACTTTAATATTACTTTTATTAGTTTCTTTTCTGTGTTAAAGATTACACATCTTAAATATTGGCTTGACTCATTTAACCGCATCAGTTTTTCCAGGCTGTATAAACCTCTTTTCTTTATGATTATCTCCGTCTCCCAGCCTCGCCTCTCTAATTATGTCTCTCTCTGAAGTCCTTAACCTGGGCTGTCTGGCTGATTTGCTCATTTCCGATCCCGTCCGTTTTGGTCACCCCCACAATAAAAAGCTTCACATCTACAACCCCACCAGCTCCATCTCCGACACTTGTTTCCACATTACACATCCACCCGGCTCACAAATGTGGAGCTGATGGACTAATGTTGATTTCCACCAAATGCCTGCACAGACAAGAAAGAGTCCCTAATGTTCCATTTCAAAACTGCCTTTATTGCTGCCATCAGCAAGTAAAAAGTGCAATTCAAGATGTTCAGCTTCACCTAACAGAGTGGAAATTATCTGCAGCTGCATAATGTCCAAAGTTTCCCTGCAACCCAGTGATATTTAACAGAAATGATTCTCCATCTGAGTTCATTTCAAATCCACATTTCAAATGATTTATTGACCCTCAGTGGGGAGAAGTTCCTAATACTTCTGGCTGGATTTTACACAGATGGTTCATATTTTATGGTAATATTCACAAATGTTAATCACCGATCATTAATGTTCTGCTTTCAGAGAACACACCTCAGGAAGGCTTACAGAAATGTTAGGGTTTTTTTTAAAATCAAAGTCTTTTTATTATTTTTTTACATAAACCACAAAAACACTGACAAAGACACACACAACCGAAATCCCTCTCACACCTCCCCTCCTACACCGGATCTACTACAGAAATTTTAGTTTGATGTTTTCTAAATTGTTAATTGCTGAGTAAAGATTATTTTTTTGGTTTTGTTTTTAAAGATGAAATGTTCAGAATGTTACTCCATAAAATGACAAGTAAAGAGTGAGAATGTATGTCTGTCAGGCGTTCTGGAGTCAGGAGAAACAGAAGGACGCACAACTTCACTACAGATTACAGAGCGAAAGATTGTCCTTCTTTTAAGAAATTCTCACATCTTGAGAATCATCAAGGTTATTAGATAATGAAAATGAACGAAATAATGACAACTAAAATTGAAAAAAACAGTTTAACTGAAATAAATAAAAATTAATGGGGGAAAACTATATCTCACTGGAACTTTATTGTGCTAAAGCATGCTGAAACCCTATCAGTGTCATAATCACAATACAACACTGACCTATTTGAATTCTGCTCCTAAAAGTTAACCTGAAAAAACTAAAACTACAACAACTAATAAAATCTGCACTAAAACTAAACAATATTTAACTGACAAAAACACTCTAAAAAGAATTAAAACTAACTAAATTAAGCAAGCAAGAAGTCACAACAAAGCAAAACTAAACCATAATGAAAAACCAAACACTATGATAACCGTGAGAAGCTCTCCAAAGAGATGAAGAGACAGTAAAATCCAGCATAAAGTCACGGACCATGATTACCTTTGGAGACGACCACAGCACTGATTGACTGACTGACTGCTTCAGTATCACTATCACTCACATAACCAAACATATATGTTCCGCCTGAAAAACACATATAAACATCAGTAAGATGGAAAGAAATATCGGCTATCAATATCGGTATATTTTTACTGATTGGACCAATATCAATATGATTAAAAAAAACCATGGCTGATACTGATGTTGATGCCGATATATTGTGCATCCCTATGGCTATTTTCAAAGCTGTAATTAAATGCTGTTTATATGCCATTTAGAACTAAAATAACACTACTTAATGCAACAAGGTGTCATGAAGAAGCAGGATTTTGGTTTATGTTCTAAAGTCCTTACACTGGCTCCCTGCAGTTCAGAGAATAGATTTTAAAATACTTCCGTTAGTTTATAAATCACTTTATTACTTTATTTTTATCAGTGTTCTTTTTTTTTTGGGCCACTCCTCCCGACATAAAGAACATTTTAAGACTTTTCAAGTAATAACTAGTAGATGACAGATGGCCTTTTGACTTTACAAATAAAGAAAAAGAAGAATTGAAAGGTGAAATATACACACAATCCGTACCCATAGTTTGGATTGACAGTGATCTACTGTCGTCTTTTGGTTAGGGCTGGTCTGCTGCTGTATACCTTCATCATTTTTCTCATTTCCCTTCATTTCCCAGTCCCAGGATGCTCAGCCCGGCTCGGCGGTGCAGTGGTGACGGACAGTAAGCGGTGACTCCCAGAATCAGCTGCGTGTCGTGATCAAAGGGCCACATTGTTGGAGTGAAATTGGACTTCAGCTGCCTGTTACAAGTTCAATCTCCTTCAATGGAAAGCCTCTTGTTCTGTCTGCTCTCATTTCAAGCTCTGCTCCTTAAATGATTCATTGCACCTTGGATGTATATGACGGGGAAAAGTTTAAATGAAGAGTGAAACTCCTTGGTTGAGGTGTTCCTGGCTGGACGGAATAAGAGGTTTTGTTATTCCAATGTGGGGCCTTTGAACGCTTGAAGGAAGCGCTTTCTGCACTCGGGTTTCGGCCCTCTGCCTGGTGGCATACCTGTCAAGTCTCCCATTTTGACCAGGAAACTACTGTTTTTCACCCCCCTTTCCTGTCGTTTTCCTGTATTGTTCCCCCTCTGCTTTCACGTTAGTTACGTCAGTCCCCCGTTGTTACGGTAAATACCCTCACTTACGTTGTTCTCCTCTCCTCCCTCCTTTGACAGGACCACCGGACGGTGACATTTGCCGTATTCTTAAGTCCAAAATTTGACAGATATGTCCCAGTGTGACTCAGACACAGGCGCCATCATTTTTACTTCACATGCACTTTACCTTGTCGCAAAGTAACCTTCAACAATTACCATCTCTTAAAATGCCTTCTGTGTGTTTGAGCTCACGCAAAACAAGATACTCCCTGAGTGGCACCCCGAAGTCATCTAAACCGTTGCTATGTTGGACTGTTGCTATGGAGAAGTCTTTCACCGTCTCCTTGAAATGGACAGCTGGAGCCGTGCCACAGGGAGGAGCCCTTTCTCTCCCTCTTCTTGCTGCGCGATGCGTCCTGAGCAGCACAGCCTCCTGAAGCCGGTGGGGCTCCTTCTTCTTCGTGGGGATAAAAATAGAGAAGTGACTCACTTCCACTTAGAGAGAAGGAGACTGACCAAGTTCATAAGAGTGCAGGTGATACAGCAGACATTCCCAGTGACTCTCAGTCAGTCTGAGCATCACTGATATTATGAGTGTGAGCATTTTTACTTTACTTGCTCACACTGAAGAGCCATGAAAATTTTTTTTTGTTGTTGTTTGTTTTGTTATTTTCTGTTTAACTGGCTTGTTTGGAGCCTGGACTTTAGGCAGCCAAAGTATAGCCTGATGAATAATTCATGTACAGATCCCAGCAATTGGCTGTATTGTAAAATTATAATAACATTTGCTTCAATATGCTGCTTTGTTTTGCATTTAGCCAGATAATTTGGTAAATGATGACGGTTTCAAAATAATTTTTTGCTGTGTAAGATGTTTAACAATGAGGAGAATTTTAAATTTTTGGGCTGGTGGAGTTTCCACCACCGGATGTTCATATAGAGTGGCATGCAGGAGACTGCAGTATTTTTTCAAGGTAAATGTGGCAGGCAGGTTATCAGTTCCTGACAGCCCAGAATTCCTCCATGCACAGCCGGACTGATCAGAACTAGCATAAACGGTCTTGAAAGTGCATAGTAAATTAGTTTAAACTCAGAACTAACACATGGTGAAATGCTGACATCTCCAGTAACACCTGCAATTGGATTTCAAGCATGAAAAGACCCTTGTTAAGACTGCAGTATGTAACTTTTATATGTTTTGTTTATGTCTATGTTAAAATTATTATTACGTTGTGACCATTTAAGTTGTAACAAAAAAAAAACAACAACAAAAGAATCTAACTCCTCTGGCTTCTCCCAGTGCTCCCAGTACTAACCACAAAAATACACCACTAAGTCAGAAACAACCAATCAGAGCCAGAAGGAGGGTCTTAGCGATGTCAATCACTCTCATGCTCACCACCTCTCCCTTGCTCGTTGCTAAGCTACAGCTGGTTCACCACAAAATAGCCTACCACAAATGCTAATGCTAACTAGTATGGTTTTCCTGTAGTGGCAAGTTGTTTTCCCACCATTAACACATTGAGCAGTACAGAAGGTTGATTGACAGCGCTAAGACCCTCCCCCTGCCTCTGATTGGTTGTTTCTGACCGGGTGCATTTTTGCAAACTGTATCAGTAGCACTGGGAGGCGATGGCAAGGCTCTGTTTCATATTGTACTGTCACAACATGGTGAGAGTTTTAATAAATAAGAAAAAACCCCAGATCTTTTAATATAAATATTACATAATGCAGCTTTAAGGTTTTGATGAAAATGCTTACTTTGGGAAAATAGACTAAATTGTCTGGTTTTCCTTTAGGTTTCAGTTTCAGTAGCATTTGCCTCAGCTGTGGGAGTATGAATATGTATAAAAATGTATTTTTTCTCTTTTCTTTAACTACCCTCAGCGATATAACTAATTATAACAGGGTTGTCAAACATGCAGATACACTCATCAAAATGTCTTTTAATGGTATGACGAAGTGAAATCCAGGTGTTGTGTTTCATGGTTTCGTTGTTGCAAATTAGGCGCATTTAGACATAATTCAAGGTAAACAGAATTGACAAGGGGAACATAGATTGTGATTCTATAAGTTTCAGAAATACACAGAGAACAAAAATATATTCATTCTTAATTCTTCAATCTTTAAGAAAAATTGAGCGATATTTCGGTATGTGCTTACTGCAGCCATGTCTCTCTCTCTCTCTCTCTCTCTCTCTCTCTTTCTCTCTCTCTCTCTCTCCTTCATTGGGTTCAGTGGATGGATGGAGAAACTCGGCCCGTAGGTCATTTTTGAAGTGTTTACCTGTGGCAGCATTAAGCTGTGCCAGATGCTGAGCCTAACCGCTGTTTTCCTTCAAAGAGTTTGAGGCATTGCTGGACTGTCCATTTTAAATGAGATGAAAATGTCTACACCTGATTTAATGCGGCTCCACAGAATACTCAGAGCCGGCAGTGATTAATATACTTTTTTTCCCCCATATATTCCATTAGAAGTGACTGTTAACCAGAGGAGGATGTTGAGGATAAAAGCTTTTTGGTCATGGTGAGTTGAATTTCTGCGAGGCTTTCTAGCCCAGAAGTCCTCACAACACCTGGTTTTCCTCAGCAGCGGAGTTTTTCCTTTAGGGGTTTCTGAAAGCTCCTTAAGCAGCAGCTGGGGCTGATGCTCTTTGTGAGAAAACCCCTCCCCCCTTGTTTTTTAGGGAGCAGGGCCAGAATACAGATGAGTCCTTGTTAGGACGCCACTTACCTCCTGCTCAGCCGACTCTTAAGCTGCTTGTTTCACTGTAGCATGAGCCACACCTGCTGGGAACTCTGTCTGCCTGGTCGCTGCAGAAAACTTCGGATGGATCTCATTTCCTTGAGTTAAAGCGACAGGAGAATTTTTTAAAGTGGGTTTCTGCAAAGTATTTACATTACCTTACCTTGTCTAGCAAGGAACTTAAATACTAGTGATGCACCGATAATAATGTCTGTATCGGTATATATTGAAGCAAATTCTAGCTCCGATGTCAATGACAATGTGCCTGATCCACAAGGGCGGATCTATTCAGTCTAATTCTGTGCTTTGAGCTCTGAGCGACGCCACGCTTTAAGATTCATTTTCCATTGGCTGTTCTACTGAACAAATTAGAGTTGTGGTTTTTACATGTTTGACCAAGCTGGTGAAGCTGTTGGTGTATTTAAGTGTGCTGTACTGTTTTATGATGGATAATAATCCATCATATATCATAACACTGATTAACCGTCTATAAAAATCTCAGATACCAAATTAAATGAAATCAGGGAAAAAATAATATGAAATTAATTTAAAGATAAGATTGGCGTATTTTTAATTAATGGAAATATTCCACATAAAGGAAGGTCAATAGATTGCTGATGATTTAACTAGACTAGCTGATAAAACAATAGCAGGTAATAGATCAGATAAAAATGACTTAAACTGGGATGAAATACGTAGTATATGTAAAACTAGTGTTGTGAAAATCATTTCATTAAAAGTTGTGTATAAACTCACTTTAAATAGCATTCACACATCATCCAATCACAGTGCAGCGTGAACTTAGGCTTCCAGATTCAGCCGGGTCTCCTTCCTGAAGTCCAAACCAGGCAGACTGGAACAGGGCCCGGTGTCTGGAACCAGACAGGTCAGTGTGAGCGTTTCCAAACCTGCTGATCCACAGAGACCTTTCACACAGAGAGAACACTCTGGATCACAGAGAGAAAATATCCTGTGTGGACAGAGAGGCCAGTCAGAGTTCAGTTCAGTTAAATTAACAAATGCTTTAATAAGAAAAGGAAATCAGATGTTAAGCTATCGCTGCAGTTTTTATTGTTACTGGAGATGGTTGTAGACTTTATTTTTTTTATTTTATTAGATATGTGCATGCCTACAGAGGTGCATAGATAACAAGCGGCATTGTGATGAGGCATCAGAGCATGCCCATTTATTTTCTTACCAACATAATGAATCGTTTTTTTCTTTTTCTCCTTTTCATTATTTTTTACACCTTTGAGCATTTCAATTTTTTTTGTAGAGGAGTCGGATTAAAGTAACTTTTATGAGTGGGTAATACAAAGCTGTTTCTTTACAGAGTCTGGCTGGACTATAACTCTAGATAGTTATTTTCTCTCGTAGACAGCTATTTATTTTTTTAAACAGAGAGCAGAGCTCTTTGTTGTTGGACCAAAAAATTAAGGACTCAAGTTTCACTTTAAAGTGTCTTAAAAAAAACTTGTTTATTCTGCAAGAGGAAGTTTTATTTCTTTCATTATTTGGCTGCTAAAGGACCCAAGTGGTGAAACGGATGGAGGAAGAATAGGAGGGGTGGAATCACAGGAGGAGTAGATTATTAAAAGCAGCCAGTGAAACAGAAGCATCCAGAAAAGTGACTGAAATACAGAGGCAGGGGTGGAGGATGAAGAAGATGAACTAATCAGAGGAGAGGTGGAACAGCTGTGGCAGGCTGGAAGCAGCAAAACTGAAGGATGGAGATTAGTGAACACAACCAGAGCTGAACTAAGATTTAAAGGCTGTCGGAACAGATCCAACAGAAATAGGAAAAAATATCAATGAACAGAAGAACAAACTAAGAAGCTAAAAGGAAATAAACTACTGTGGAAAACCTCTAACGTACAAACACCAATGCATAGTAACTTCTTTTTACACTTGTAAGATGCTCTTCAAAAGTCGGATTTCTATTACAAATGTCAAAAAAAAAAAAAAAAACACAATTTCATAATTGTGGCGTTTCCATTAAATGAGAAATAAAATTAAAATTACACACGAATAAGCTTGTTCATGAAATAAGTCATTAATCATGGCAGCGATGGCTGTAAACCGCCAAATGATATATATTCATAACTCAGCAGTGGAGCTAACGCTCATCATCTATCAGCCAATCAGAGGAGATGTTTGAGCAGCAAGCCCCGCCTACTTGGGCGCTGCTACATGCGGCGTTCTGGGGTAATTATAGTCGGTCGTTTTCCAGAAGAGTTATAGATTCAATACGTTGAAATGAAACAAAACTTTTATGAACTGTGTGATGCTGAGAGAGATCTGGAGGAGCCAGCTGAATATAAAAAACCTAACTTTCTACTTCTCTTCTCCTTCATAATTTTTACCAGGAGTAACATCTGGCTCATCATGTGATGTGAAAAACTTATTATGTATCAGTATGGCTGCAGACCCACTTCATCCTGGCTAAAAAACCTTTTTATTGAAAAACGTGAATTTTTTTCAAAATTGATAAGTTTCCATTGAGCGAATTTATTTTCGTAATTTCAATTAGCGCATTTTTGTGTTTAATGGAAACGCAGTTATTAACTGCCTTTTCAAGATTTTGTTTTGACCTCACCTCTAATCCTCGGTACTCCACAAACAATTCATCATTAAACTTATCATAGTTGAGGTGCGGTGGCCCAAAGCAGATTTCAAAGTCAAACAGTCTGGTTTGTGTTTACACGAGACCATCGGGTTAAAAAACAAAAAGATAATGAGAAGTTTCTGTGGCGGTTCAGCTGCTTAAAACATCTATGAACCTCTGTGCAGAGCTGCAGAAGACACGACTTATTTCTGCGCTCATTGGCTTTCCTTCTTATTCCTTCTGCTGATATTTTTGTGTGAGGAAAACATTCAGAGTATAAGAAGCACAAGGAGGGAATAAAAGGTGAGTAAAAGGAAACAGGAGGAAGCAGCAAAAACGATCTGAAAAGTTTCTGTGTGTGTCTGTGAAAGAGATGGGGAGAAAAAACAAGATGAGAGAAGAAGACTTGTTTGCTGGTGAGCCCACTCAGGGAGAGGTAGGGGGCAAAGTTCATCTATTGAGAACCTGCAGCAGCAGATCGGTCCGTTCCCACAGCTGAACACAGACACAGCTGTGGCTGAAGAGCAGACTCTTTCTCCCACTGATAAACAAAATGCGGCGAAAAGCAGCAAGAACCTGCAACCTGCACGCCTTTCCTTCATTCTTTATCCTCTTCGTTTCTATTTTCCACAGCAGAGGTAAATACATACATATATATTTATTAAATGAGAGCTGCTCTGTTCTTCAGCTCTGCTGCTGTTAAAGCAAAACTCTTGATAAGGCATCTTGAAAAAGGTTTAGGAAAATTTGGAAATGTATTTTTTCTTTGCTGCAACTTTCTTTGAGCTCTTCCATGAGGTGAGACTCAACAGTTTTAGCATCACATTTGGCAAAGAGGCCGAGCAGCTGCTCAGCATTTCCCTTATTCGGCCTTTTACACTCCTGTTGAAACTCCATTTATCTGTAAAGAAGAAAAACAACACCGAATGATAAAGCAGCAATAATCATGTATTTTGGTATCTCCAGTAAAGAAGTGCAACGTCTCATTTCTGGATGGTTTACCACTGAATACCCAGATTTATGGTGAAATGTTTCTGTTGCAGTTTTGCGAATTATATTATGTCAGTCCGACTGAAGAACCACCAGATCCTAGAACAACCACTTTTGAGCGATTTTCTTTTTGGTTAAATTCCTCTGTTTCCTCTGAGCAAATTTATTTTCATAATTTTAAATTTGCTTAGTTTTATGGTTAATGGAAACCCAGCTATAGAACACTTTGTCTCAGTACTGTGGTAACCATGGAAACCAGACCGAAAAGGAAGCTGTTGAAACGAAGCTTTTCAACAGCTTTGCTGATGAATGTGAGGTTGGAGATCAGCCTGTAGCTCTGCAGTCGTGATTTGTTCAGTTTGTCCTTTTTAATCAACACAGAACTGGTACTGGTTCTGGTTCTGGTTCTGGTTCCGTCATGAGGAACCAGCCAGAACTCCAGGAAACTACAGAGGAAGCCCAGAAGGTTTGACCAAACTTATACAGTTTTAAAAACTCCTGAATTCAAAAAAAAGTTGCAGGACAAAAAAATCTTAAATAAAATGTTTTTGTTGAGTTTCTTTGCATTTAAGAAATCCAACACATTTTTTGGTCATCCTAACTGACCTGAAACAAGATTCATTTGGCCTGATTTCATTTCAGACGGTGAGAAAATAAAAGTGCATGTAAACTTCTGGTTTCAGCTGTAACTGTGTCAATGTGTCGTATTCTTCGGACTATTTTATTTTGGTCTTGTGGGTATTTAGACCACAATTATTGATTCAATGAAACTGGAAAATAAATGTTCAAAAATTTATCTGAAAGCACTGAAATACAGAGCAATGAATTTTCAGTCATAATAAATATAGTTTATCATATAAGATGGAGCTCTAATTATGCATCCACCCTGATGTAGCAGGTCACACAGAGCTGGGGAATAGATTTCTGCAAGTCAAATTGTAAAAAACTCTAAAATATGTGCATTCATTAGCAGGATCGCTCCTTTGAGAGGCTGAGATTAATTCCACTTTTCACATTCCTGCTTTACGCTATCAGGATGTTTTGTCTCTTAATTGCAAAGCAATTTTACATAAATCCCAGCCAACGACAAACAGAAGGATGAGCTTTCTTGAGCAGCTTTTTAAGGGCGAATCAAAGCGACGTCTTTCAAACCAGCTGATGGTTTGAAAAATAAAGCTCCAGCAAACATGCAGACGTGAGATGTGTATGTGAATATGTGGATTTAGAAGGAGGTGGCTCAATAGAAACAGGTGTAACACAGTAGAGAAGGGTATTATACATTGTAGATGAATGGGCCAATAGGTTCGGCTGTAGGAGCACAGTGGAGTGTTTAAATGACACACATAGGCAGTTGATTGAACTTACAGAACAACTGGCTTTAGTGACATAAACCATAAAATTAACAAACAGTACAAGACACACAGGATGCAGCAGGAGTCCAAATGGAAAATGGAACATTTTTTGAAGTGGTGTTGCTTTGATCCAGTTCGGTTGATTATGGCTCATTCATTTGATTGTAAATGGAAAAGTATTAGTTTATGTGGCATTATCAGGTAATCACAATTCTCACATTTATATCAGCCTTATTTAATCAGCATGGCAATCCCCATGTTTGTACTCTTTTAAATATCAATGAAAATGAATTTTTGTTTTTAATTTAATCATCTTTCCTCATTCAGGGGGATGTGAAATGTCTCTTCCAGTGAAACTAAGAATCTTTCTTGGAGAAAACAACTCACAGAGATTGATCCTTCCAGATGGGATGCCAGAAACTGTCATGGGACTCATAGAGGAAATTAAAAGACAGTGCGGAGTAGATGGGGACTTCAGACTTCAATTCATGGATGTTGAGTTTGGGAATGAATTCACCAACTTGGTCTTAATGTCAGACATCCAGGACAAAAGCACCATCAAGGTCCTCTTTAACGCTGCACCTGCCCAGCCTGATGAAACCCCTGCCCCTCCCTACTCAGCTGATGCAACCTCCCGCCCATTGGACGACTCCTCATCATGTGCTTCTAGCTCATTTGATACAGACATATTGTCTTCTCCTGAGTCCACCTCCTCGAGATCCACTGCATGGCTCATTGTCTTCCCCATGCCAACGTTTGCTTATGATACTCAGCTGCAGCTGGACAGGGCCAACGCTGCTTTCACTGGAGCGTTGTTGAATCCTGATACTAAACTTAAATCTGCAATTCTTGATGGCTTAGCTGAAGCAATCGTGCTGTACAAAGTGTACCTCTCAGACGGAGTTTGATGAGGTGGCAGAAGCTCTGGTAACTAGTCATCCATGTTTGAAGGAACCAGGTTCAGTGACTGGTTATGGTGGATGGAAGACAAACTTGAAGTATAAACTGGCCAACTACCGTACAAAACTCGAAGGCTTGGTTGTCCTGAAGTTGCTATGAATGCCTTAAAACACAAACCTGAGTCCAATTGCAGTCATGCATACAGTGTGAAGAAGCCAAGAAAAGCTGAAGTAAATTACTGCCGCAACTATCCAGTCGGTGAAACAGCAGAGACACTGGAAGAGTTAAGAGTGACGCTCCTCTCAGAAATAAAAAAGAAAAACAATCAGCAGAAGTTGGCAGAAATGATGGACAAGAGCTTTGCACTCAGAAGACAAGAGGTAGTTTGCGAGACCCCCATGATAGCTGATTTCAAAATCAGGTGGCCAGCTCTCTTCCATCCGCGTGAGGTAAGTGGATGAACGTGTATTGGGAAATGCATGCAATATGTCACAATATATATTGATAAGCTTCTGACAAGTTCCTCAAACTGATGTGGATTTAATAAAAGCCAACAATTGCAGCCTTAGTTGGCCTTCTGGCAAAGGAAACTCATGAATAGATAAATACATGTACTATGAATCTATGTCTCGTAAACAGAACTATTTCAAGCATGTATCAAAAATGATGGCACCATGCCACATTGACTTTTGTCTGTCTGTTTTTGTAGGTGAGTGCAGAGTTTAAGAGAGTCATAAGGATCCATTTGGAGTCCAAATTCTTCTCTGGGCTTGATGGTCTTTCTGCAAACCTAATGAGGACATATGCAAAAAAAGGTGGAGTTCAGGGAAAAAAATCAAGACCATAACCATCATATCACCCATAACCCAGGTGTGATGAAAACTACTTTATTATAGAAATGACTTTGAACATGGGCTGCACAGTTGGTAGAGCTGTTGCCTTGCAGCAAGAAGGTTCTGGGTTCGATTCCCGGCCCGGGGTCTTTCTGCACGGAGTTTGCATGTTCTCCCTGTGCATGCTGGGTTCTCTCCGGGTTCTCCGGCTTCCTCCCACA